>JASSRY010000665.1:420164-443765 GCA_032466555.1 Tinamus major | reverse complement strand
TAGCACTACATGGCCAGGGGCTTTAGCTATATAAACAGCAGTTAGTACTAGATCCATCTCCAAGTTCTACAAGGGACAGAGTGGAGGTCATGCTGATTTTTTTCTTTTTTTTTTTTTCTTCTCTCCTCAGGACCAATGTAATAATTAAGAACACTATCGTGAAAGAATGGACACATGAATAAAGGGGTTTATTTTTAAGGGATTGTGTAATAAAAGGCAGAATTGAAACCAAGAATGAAATCTGTTTGGCAATGAAGCTTGGCTGGCGACAATTGGATGAGGGGAGAAAAAAGGTGACTGCTGGGTAGAATTGCCCTCTTCTTTATATTATTTTGATGCATATAAATAGATGTTCTAAGTATGGAACATATTTTCTATACAACTCAAAACAAGTGTGGAAGTTGGACAAGGGAGAGAAATCAGCTCCTTGTGCTCTTAGAGAGTTTTCATAATGAGGTACTACCAATGCCACTTCCCTGCTCTGTTTGGCCTTTGTGCCAGAATATTTAATGTTGTTTTGATAATTGGGACAGGGGTGCAATATTCTTCCCAAAGTACTGTGATCTTCATCTTATTTCTGTGGATTTCCTTGCAAAATAATGTGAGGCCTGGGAAAATTAAGCAAAGTATTTGGAGGTAAGAACAGTCGCAAACAGTCTGTACTTGTCAGCAGGCCTTGCAGTTAGATATCCTGCTAGATCTGTCCATTATGTATCCATTGTATAGATGCATTAGGTGACGGTATCTGCAGGAACCCTTCCTTTTTTGGTGGAAGGCTAACAGCACTGTCTGTGCAAACCAGACAGGTCTGAAGTCCTGTCATGTTCAAGGCTTTCAGAAAATAGGATGTGGGCAAGCTCAAAACTCTTGTCTTTCTGTACTCTTCCTGCCTAGGTGACCATGTTTTTGGGTATAGCACCTATTTATACAGATTAATTCCATAATTTTTCCTGTGGTGGTGCAGAAAGGTTGTTTTCACTGAAATGCGCAATGCTATGCGAGAGCTGCCACAGGAGCTCAGGCATTGGTCTGAATTTCTTCTTCAGCGTGGGTTGGAGCACATCTGTTTTCCTTAAAAAGCCAAATGCCACCATCTCAGTTTGAAGGGTTTTGTTTCTAATCTTTCTGCTGTTAAGAACGGGTATAATGCAAGGGAACAAAAACCATCTCTGGAGCTCTAATGCAGCCTGATGCGCCTCCGTGAAGCATTCAAATACCATGAGTTCCACACAAATGACTATAAATAATTGCCTAGGTTGGCCTGACCTCAGGTTGTCTGAGAAGATGATCTGATAATGGCACGAGTGACTCTGATTCTGTTCTGAAGCAGAGATCCCATTTAGGATTACACTTATTTGAACTCTCTGTAATTTAAGAAGGAAGCTTTCTGCCTACGCCAGTATTGGAAGCACAGTCTGAACTCAGGGGTCAGTGATGTGGCAGTTGAAATCATCATGAAATAAGTCACTTGGGACATGAATTTAAGTAAAACCAAAAACTTACTTGGTCCAAGCCCAGACTCAACCCCAGATCTTACCTTGACAGCACAGTTGTTTGCCCTTGTCTCTCAGCCCTGGTCATTCTAGCCCAGTTTGATATTAACTGCTTTGCAGACTGAGGCAGATAACTTTGCAGAACCACTGATATGGAGCTGGGCACGTTTGGACGAGCAGCTTGCAGAAACCAAGTCAGGTACCACCTCTCTGCCCAGAAGCCTCCTTGCCTGGAGGTGGACGTTGTTTCCCAAGAATTATCCCATTTCATGGAAAGCTGTCCAAGAACCAGCTCACTATTAACCAAAGCAGCTGTTATTACTAGTCTGCTTTCATTCCTTAATCCTTTTTTTGACAAATTATAAAGAGCAAAACAAAACTTTTTTTTCTGGTAGTGTTTTGCAGAATGCTTAGTACGAGCAATAGTCTCATTACCTCCAGTCAGTACAGCCCCAAAGGCTTAGAACTCATAGCAGTTCTTCAATCATGATCTTGATGATACAGAAAAATAGAAAACGAAACAGTTTTTTGTTTTTTGACCTGTTAAAATAGTCACAACTAGTAAGATGTACAACTGGTCATTATGAACAGAGCTACCAAAATTTCATAAACAATGTATTCCCCAAAATGTATTCTGTCTTCAGAAACAGAAAAGAGTCTAAAAGAGAAGTCAAGAAAAAATAGCAATTGGCAGTATCTTCTCAAAACAGCTATATCTGACTTGCTATATGTGATTGTCCCAAATTCTTCGGGTTTTACAGCAAAAGGGTATTTCAGAATGCTGTAGAATGCTATCACTTGGAAACTGTGTTGAATGCTCTAGTGAGAGGAACACAAATCCCTTCAAAATGTCTCACAACCTGGCAAAAAATGGGAGCTGATGCAGCCAGGACAGGTATTTACTGTTGCTGCTGGTAGAATATATGGGACGAGGGGGAAGTTTGGGAAGTCCCTATCTTAAGATAAATAACTCCCTGTGGGTAGATAGTCTATAAAGATTAACTGTGACCTCATTAGGCCAGACTGTTACTGTATAGTTTTGTTACTAGTACCATTTGACAATCTTTAAACCTTATACAAGACTGGAAGAAATCTCCAGAGAGATCTATGTGTTATTTTATTTCTTCCCAAATGGTTGTAAAAACAATATAATGTTACTGTTTGAGGAATCTCCAAAGAAGCATGAGAATCTAATACTTCAACACCAATGCCTTTTCTGAAAAACAGTTTAGTATCCCTAAATCATAACTCCAGTTATCCTTTCTCTCCTTCTTAGCCAAGAGCAATTCATTCAGGGATATGATATGTATTTGGGAAAGTTTTAGGGCCAACATGATTTAAATTGTCAATAGTGATAATATGAATCATAAGTGAATCAGTTTGTACTATCATATATTGAACCATATAGTGGGAATGGAGATTTAAATAGGAAGACTAAACGAGGTGGACAGTTTTATAGGTGTTAGAAGGGTGACAGGTGGGGCATCCAGAGGCCAGATTTTAGCTTGTTATATAGGATGTTATTTGCAATGCATTGTAACCTGTTAGTTGAGGTTTTCCCAATACTTGTTAGCCTTGGTCATGTCTTCCATTGAAGTGTAATGGGCGATAAGTTTAAATACCATGGATTTAGGAAAAATAAAAATATTAAGATACTTTGGATTGTTACCAAAGCATATGTTAATACATTTGTGTGAGGATGAAGAGAAGGCAGGTGAGATCTGCTGTGTGGAAAGGCAGGCTTCCAAGAGCATTAACATTTTATTTTAAGAGATGAATAAAAGCTTCAGAATGGCTCTAGACTTGGCAGGTAAGGGTTGTTATGCTTCATCTTGCCTCTTGGCCAGAGAGCTCACTAAGTGGGAGCTTGCCAGATACGGCAGTCTTCCCCACTACCTGAATTTAATTTAAACCATTCTGTGCAGCCCTGATTTTAATCCTTTCATTTTGGTTTTGAGTTACCGCATATATGGCACAATGGAAATATTTTTTTTAAACTCAAATTAGAAACATATTTCAGGAGACAAAAAGAAGTGCCTGTCTTCAATGCAGAATGAAACATCTCTAGATGAAATATAACCTTGGTAACATTTTGCTTGAAATGTTTGGTTATCAGTAGAGAAGTGTGGGGTAGTTGTGTTGTACTTTTTGCTTCTTCACCTCCTTTCAGTTTATAAAAATTGCACTGAACTTCCTTCAGACTGGCCAAATCTTGTAATATCGCAAAGAAAATTTGCTTTTGAAATAACTTGGGACACAAGTATGATGTGCCAAAGGTAAATATTAATGTCATTTTTAAACTATATTTTTATGGGTATTTTAAAATGTCAGATTGCTTCTCTGGCCAAATTGTTGAAGAGTAAACATAATGCAAGCACCCACACTTTACATTCTACATCTGAAATACTGGGTTTTTTTTTTCCATGTTGAGACTTTTTTTTTTTCCTTCACATAAGTGGTGGCAACAGTGCTGTCCTCTTGGTTTCCAGGATGTGCCATCAACTTCTGCTCTAAAAACAGAGCAGTATAAACTCTCCAAAAATCTGAATCCAAGTAAAAACTGTGGGAAGAGGAGAAGAGTGGTTGCCCAGGCCAGGCTTGTTTTTGCCACAGAGCTTAGTATGCTATGTAGACAGAGAAGAAAGTTGATTTTGCAGTACTGCCATGGGCTTCTCATAAGCAGGCTGGAAAACGAGATCCTTTATGAAACTACTACAGAGTATTATCAAGAAGATCCATGAAATAATCTTTTTATTCTGGTAGAGCTGGAAAGTTTGCTTAGGCATAGTGTGTCCTGTTCTGAAAAGCATAGTGGAATTCTGTATCCAATAAGTAGCTATTGGTGATTCACTGTCAAAAAATGGAAAGCTATTTTGGGTGGGAATTCAGAGCTATTTGATATATTCATCAGAGACATGGATAGAAGTAGAGAGTACAGATTAGATTTGCAGATGCTACCAAACTAATGGGACTTCAAGTACATTATGGGGCAGGATTTGGTTTGAAAATTCTCTCTTGGATAAGATGGGAACCATCTGTAGCATGAGCAGTGGCGAGGGTGACTAGGGGAGCTGTGACCACCCTGTCACCCTTGTGTCACACGGTATCGTGCTCTTGGGAAGAAAAGCACACGCTGTGCTGGAGGAACAGGGTATTATTGCTTGGATCCCTGAAGTGATTCCAGTAGCCTTGGAAGGCTTCGTCAAGCATAGTGTGTCCTGCTCTGGACACTGTGTTTCAGAAGGGAGGAGTCCCAAGGGGAGTGAGTTGGGCAAAGGAATACATAGAGGTCTACAGATGTCATCTGCCATCTATTTGGCTGACATAATGCTCATGGACTTGGTAGAAATATTCCTAGGATTGATGAAAGCAAGGTGGTGTTTTTTGTTTTTAATTTGCTCTACCAGGCCTTTACCTGGCATTTCAAACATGCCAGATGCTGGGTTGGTAGTATACAAGGCCTGTGCCAATATGGTTTGTACATAACCATTCTTAAGGTTTGCACGCTGGCAGCGGGATGTGAAAACAGCGAGGCGTAGCTGCTGTGCAGTTGAAGTTTGAGTATCAGCACTTGGTATTTTGAAGGATCATTTAGGACTATGTCTGAAAAAATGTGCCTGTGTGTCTTGTCTGTGTGCGCATAGCAAATTACTCTGTTGTGCCCAGGCCTTGTGCAGCGTAAGCCATGGTACCAGCTTGGGCGCCATGTCGCCTGTGGGCCGTGGTCAGGAAGAGCATCTGGCACGATCGTGGCTGGAGACAGAGCAGCAGGAAAGGGAGGAAGGGGCAGGCAGGGTGTTGCTGTGAGTACAGCTGACCCGGGGGCCGCCTGCCCAGGCCAGGGAGGCCGGTTAGCGCCCGGCTGATCCTTCCCTTTTGGGTGTTCCCAGCCAGGCGGGAGCCCTGGGCTGCTCGCACCCCTTCCCACAGCCTCCGAGCAGCGAGGGGCTTCTGCTTAGGCCTGGCAGGGAATCACTCAGTAAGTTGTAGGGAGGGAGGATTTTCCTGGTTACTTGATACGTAATTCTTGAAGTGAAAAGAACAGACCATTCAGTGGGCAAGACCACCTTGTCCCAGTGCATTTAAAAAGGAAAAAAAAAGAGTTGAGACTAGTGTTTAAATGATAGGTTAGTGTAATGGCCACTCTCAAGGCCCCAGCCATGGGACTAGGCCTGGGCAGGTGGGCTGTGCTAGGACATCCAGGCCCCTGTTTTTAAGCTGGAGCCCTAGGTTCTTTGTGACAAACCTGAGCAAAGCCTACATGGCAGTACATACAAAAACTATAACTGAGATTGGTTATGTATTTGTCTCACTGTACACCATAGAGTGCTAACACTTTACTGCTTCACTCAACCAGTAAATGTACCAGTAATCTGTATTTTAGAATTAGGTAAAAACGTTGTATCCGGGTGCCTGCACAATGGACACAATTTTTATGTCAAAAGCTTATGGCAAATTTACAAACTTATTACTTAGAGTTAAGGCTAATTAGAGTTACTTTTCTATAGTATGTTGTTAAAAATGTAAAACGGATAGCTAACTGTTTTGTAATATGCTTGGTAAGTAGTATATGGTTCAGTGAGGAATACTGTGTGGTGCCAACTAAATCTGTGCAATTAAGGAGAAAAAAAAATGCTCTGTGTGTCAAATTATGTAAACTGCATTACTGAGCACCTGAAGGCAAATTACTTACTAAAGATCTAAAATTTCTCTTTTCTGAAAAAAAAGTGTGTATTTGTTTCTTATGCAGAAATCCTTGTCGTGGCTGAGAATCCTCTCAGAAAGCACAAGAGTTGTGGATGTTCTCGAGGAAGGATGTGACATGTTGTGCAAGGCATGAAATCCGCTCGGCTGGCTGCCTCCAGTGACCCTGAGACCCTGTCAGGTAGGAAGGAGCTCGGTTTTGTTGAGATCTGTAATAAGTTTCACATGAATTGGTCAAAATCTGGCATTGGTAGTTTATCCCTATTGGAATTTAACTTGCACAGAATATTCTACTTTAATGTTGCTAATTGTTACCTGACAAATAATGGAGCTAATTCTAGGAGAAGTTGTTTTCTTGAAAACCTAAAAGAGAAATTTAGTAGCTCAAGGAGGCAGTTAATAGTCCTAAACTATACTCTGCTTTCCAAAACAGCTGTCATCAACCCAGTCTTGTCTTCCTTCTAGCTTTAAAGTAAGTATTTTTTGTCCTAGTCCTACGTATGTATATTTCTACTCTGCAGTTGGCCACAGTTCAAGAAAACAGAACATGTCCCCAGAATCATGGCGTTCATCTGAATTGTGTTTTAATCCAACATTTTTACTGTGTTTTTATTGTTCTGCACTTTTAAGTTTTATGTCTAACCACAAAGGGCTAAAAACTTTCACGTTTTAAGTGAAATAACTGAGGATTTGTAGCACGGAAGTTGCAGCCTTCTGTGACTCCAGGATTTCTCAGAAGTACCAGAGGTAGCTTAAACGAATTAAGAAATAGCTTACTGAAGTCCAGACGAGTGTCCTTCAGGAGGAAAGGAAGGCGTAGGGCTGCCCAGTTTGGGAAGAGGGTATAGAGCACAGGTGTGTGCTGCCAAGACCAGGAATGTGAATCGACCATTGGTACAATAAAAACAACTCAATTTTCCCTGTTTCTGTCCCTGACTGCCTTCAGGAGAACTGCAGGAGAGACAAGGGAGCGAGTAATTTTTTTTTTTTTTTTAAAAAAGGCGAAAAAACAAGTATCTGCAGCCTGACATTGAGAGTACAGCTGGGCTGGCTGCAAATGGTGGGCGGCTTTGTTTGGTTCTCTGTTTCCTTATCACTGTTTTGAAAGCGAGTTAAAAGAGAGAAAACATTGTGCTTTGCTGCTTCTGGTATTTTCATCACTGATCATAATTTTCACTTGGTTTAAGTGCCTTCTGTTTGTAGCCACCCTAGGCCTATCCTTACTGCTCTCTGAGAGCACCTGAAAGTGCGGGCGGGAGATGCTCAAAAATCACCTTTCATAAATTAAAATAAAATCTCTCTGAGCTGACTTCTGTTGTCTTCCCTTTATAAGCTGCCTTGAATGTTATAGCTTAGTTATAGTGTAAGTTATGAACAGATGCTCAGTGATTTGTCCCAAATGCTTGTGGTGACTTTTTTCCTCCAGTCCTTATTGTGGCGGAGCTGCAAGATGCATAGGGAGGGAAGTGTTTGCTTTTTTTCTTTGTTATTTTCCTTAGTGCTTTAGATGCTTCCCCTGAAGTTTCAAAGGAAGCACAAGCTTACATAAAGGAGAGACTTCAACTTCAGGTTGCCAGGATTTGATTCGTTATTTCAATTAGTGATGTGTTATTTTCACTGTTTCAGCAAGGACATAATTATTGATCCTGAAGGTGTATCAATCTGCCAGTAATTTGACAGGGACACATGTGTTAATGCACATGTATTGAAATGTCTGTGCTGTGGTTTTGTATCTGGAAATAGGTTGCTGATTGTCTTTCATGACACTGTCAAAATATTTCAATTAGAAATATGTGTAATCTGTGTTCTCCCACCATACTGTCCTTATTTTTTCCTGCACTATATTTTTGTAAGTTGTTCTGTTCTCAATATAAACCCACTGGGTCCATCTTCCCCCTAACCTCTCAGGACATAGTCTGTGAAGGGGGAAGTGTTTAAAAATAATTGCAGCTATGCTAGCTGTATCCTTTCTATAGAGTGACTGACATCCCGCTTCTGGGTTCACAAAGTGGTCAAGAAAGGATCAGTAAAAACATCTACTGATTCTGAAGGACAGGCATGTTTTTTTTCCTCTTTCCTTTAAAGGGAAAATGTTACTTTTCAAGCAGGAGTAAGTTTTCAGGCTTTGGGCAAGCCTAAGTGACACAAGCCTCTTATTAAAATGAATAGGATTCTGTGCTGTGAAGAACTGCCCAACTCCTTCAAATGTTGTGCTCTGAGCAAGCCCATTGTGCTCCTGTAGCTGCAGGCTGGAGCCTGGGTGCCGTGGGCCCGCATGGGAGCAGGACCCAAGGCAGGGAGGGGAGTCCCTGTTGTTATCCCCCCCTTGGGCCCTGTGCGGAGCGCGGGGGCCCGTGCTGCTCCCCAGGACGAGCTCCAGCCTGGCCACGGGACGCGGGGCGGCCGCGCCGAGAGCTGCGTGGGGCCGGGACCGCGTGGCCCTGCTGGGGACCGGCCTGCGCCTCGCTTGGCTTCCTGTCTCCCCTGCGATTTTAAAGCAACGTCGAGGGAAGCTTGGGAGATCTTGCAAGCCCTTCTTCGAAACCACTGCTGGGTTGTTTGTAAAAGTAGTGGTGTTTTGAATACGTGCACATGCAATTGGAAAGCCATTAGTTATGTATTTCTGCTTTCCTCTCATCTAACAAAGCCAGAGCTTCTCGTAAATTGGTATCTGCTAGGAACAGTATTTGACACTTTCCAAATTTTTGGCTGGCTTTTGGAGGACTAAATCTTGAAATAATCATTTCCTTTTAAATAGAATGCATTTCTTTTTTTCTTGGCATATAAGATTGAAGGCGGAAAATAACACACTTTTTCCCTCAGCACTGGCTGTGTTTGGATAGAGTTATGCAAAACCTCTCATGGCTTTACCAGTATGTTATTTCCTCCTTGAATGCTAGTAGATTTTTCTGGCTGTATAGCTCCTTTTCCTATTTGAAACAGAAACTATCTCGGAGCTTGGAATTTTCTTAATGCATTTACTTTGTTTACAGAATATTTATACATTCTTGGGAGGGACCATAAAAGTGTAGGCTCTTATAGAAATGTCTCATTAGGCACCTCTCCCTGCCTTTCGGATACGTTTTCTGCTGGCTCTTTTCAGCCCTCTTCCATCCTCACTGTTTCACTGATGCCCCCTTCTGCCCTTCTTGCCTCATACCAGGGACGTTCTTATTTCAGCACTATGCAGATGCTGTGCTGCCTTGCAAGTGCAATCTGGCCTTGATGGCTGCTTGGTGCTGTCTGGGACAGGGCCATCCCTGTTGTTTCTGCACTGCTGTTTCCTTTGTGTTTAAACCACTAACACTTTCTGTAAGTAGGAACCATGTGAACACGCTAGAAATGCCCTCAGCAGAGAATGTGCAATTTATCTCTTTATCCTGTGCCAAGTACACAAGCAAAACAGCTCTGAAAATAATATTTTGCTACTCTTAGTTGTGTGCTCTGCAGGGGATTTTAATCCCATGTATCATATCTGAAATAAACTTCTCCTTCCCGCCCTTTTGACTCCCAAAAAGTAGATTTGCAGAGTTTAGATTAGTCTCTACAGTTCTTGCTCCCTTATTCCTTCCCTTTCCAACACACCCCTGAGCACAGTGCAGGAGTGCGCGTACCCTTGCGCTCGGAGAGCTTTTGTTTGCTGGCCCGTGTCTGTGCCGGGCCTCTCGTCCCCTCAGCACGCAGCAGCAAGAGCCTTCCCAGACACGCTCTCCCCCTTGCCAGAGGGATCCAGCTGGGGAGACGAGCACGCCGCTCTGATCCGCGCGCTCCGCCGGTGCTGCCCTTGAGCAATCGGCTCTTGCTGGCGGCGTTTCTGCAGCCCACGCTCTGCTAGGAAATAAGTGAAACCATCAGTTTGCCTCATAAATCACCCATTTGTAATTGGTTTGTGGGGATGTGACCATGGCACTAAATGACTTCAGACCTGCCCTTAGAAACGTGTTCAGGAACGGCTCTTCTGCCAGGCATCCCTGTGGGAATGCTATTAGTGTATGTAGCACACCAGGGGCTGCTTGAGCAAGGATCAGGAACAGCCACTCTGGGAAAAGTCCACACTCGGGTAAGTCCTCGCTTTCTGAGGTTGTCATCCCCAGAGGAGCTCCTGGAAGTCTCTGTGTAGGTAGCTAAGAGTCCGCTCAAGTGCAGATGCTTCTGTAACAAGCACCAAGGGTGAGGATGCGTGGATGATCAAAACTCAAAATATCTACCTGCAGAACATACTGTCAATTCAAAAGAGGGGTGAGAGGGTGAAGGCTGCTTTGGTTCAGAAGGAAATGAGGGGGCAAAAAATCCATTTCCGCAAAAAAAAATTTCAAGGAAAAGAAATGGTTGCAGATAAGGTTTTTCATATCTAATGCTAAGAGAGTAACACTGTTTCCTTATATCTCTTGTATATCTAGCACAGTGGAAGAATATATTAGTCACTACACTCTTTGCTTTTAGGTATAGTTTCCACTTAGCATGGAATGATCTCTCTTCTAGGTCAAAGTCTTCTACTTGTGCCACAATGCCAGTTTGATATTAAATGACTTAAACTATTGTTTTTATTAGTCATTAATATTTCAGTCCTTATCACATTGGGCTGTTGGCAATACTAATACGAAAAATGAGCAGTTCAGAAATGAAAAATATTAATTTTTGTTTAAAAGCCGTAAAAATAATCCTCTGAGGGGTCTGTTAATACATTTCAAATAAAACTTTGAATAAAACTGGTCAAAGCATTGTGTTTGATAAAGATAAATAACAGGAAAAAATTCCAGCCAAAGTTCAACAGAACTTTATATTTCAAGTTTTCTCCTGCTTTTTTAGCTGCTAGGATACCTATCCCTCAGAATAAAACCCCTGCTCCTTGCTCTAAACAGCAAGCAACATAGAATGAACTGCAAGAGAGCAGCTTCCCACTGCCTTCTGCTAAAGAAATGTTGACATATAGGAGTGGCAGAGAGGAAGGTGCAAACAGATGAAAATCCCAGCTGAATGAGTGAGTTTTTAATCTCCTTGCACCTGTTTCCAGGATGGAAGTGTGAGAGTGATGGGGTGCAGAAAGGAATGTTACAACCTGGGCAGCAGGATGTGAGCACAGGCACAAGTCCCCAAAGGGAGGAGGGGGGCAGGAGTTGGCATCGTATTTCAGACCTTGAATTTGAAGAACCCTGCTATTGAAGACATATGTCCAGTAATTAAAGAGGAGTATTTAGGGAGGAGTTGAGCAGGAGAGAGGGATTTGCGTGCACCAGCCCTGCTGCAGTGAATGCATCAACCTTAAATATCGTTTAATTTCCCCAAGATGTTGCTGTGAGCTGGTAGTAACGATGCTGCTGTGGGTTTCGTGCATGTCACAAGGTGATCTCCCCTTGAGAGGTAAGGGCTCGTGCCCAAAGCTGAGCTTTAAGCACAGAAATGTAGTTGGCTGGAAATACGATGTGTCCTAGGAAGGGTTTGCTGTTGGGTCAGAAGTGGCTAGTGCAGCCTCTGCAGAGCAGTGCGCCGTGAAGGAGCCGATCCCTTGCTACACACAGGGCATGGGAGGAGGTGCTGGCAGCTTTTCCTCGCCAGTTTGTTCATCTCCACTTGCACATCACTAACACTCTCGCAGTTAGAAAGCCTGAGCCCATGTTTCCAGGAAGACACCTTGGATTTCCAGCTGTTCATTTCTCAACCTTCTCCTGTTACAGTGATACACCTGGGAAAATTAGCTGAAATCATCTTCTGCTTTGCAATGTTTCTGGGTGCTTGCAAGTCTGCCCTTTGCTGTTTGCTTGTATCTGGGCCCAACATCAGGTCCTTCATTACTAGTGATGGAGACTTTAAGGCAGCAGAGGTACTGCGTGGTTCCAGCCTGATTGCCTTAGTCTTCTGAAATGATGCTGACTAGAAATGAACAGCCGATGGTGTTTAAAACCCCATGTTATTGCTATAAATCCTTGCATGTGCTTTTTTTTATTCCATTCACTCACTTTGGGGTGGACTCCTAAAAAGTTTGACAGGAGCTCTGAACATTTCTGATATATGGCATCAGGTCTGTTGGTTCAGAAATCCCACACAGAAGCTTGTTTTCAGAAAGAGAGAAAATAAGATTAAACAGGACAGAGAATGCTGTTATGAAAGAATGAAAATATTTTCATTACCAGGGTATTTGTATGTCAACAGCTGATAGGGCATGATGTGAGACATTCCCAGAAGGACTCCCAGAGATTTTTCCTTGTGCTATAGACCAATTAGCAGAGCCCAGATTAAGCGAGCAATGCCACCCTGCTTTTTGCAATGTTAAAAAATAAAGCAGCGTGGTATTCAGACTCTTTAATAAATATTTGGTTGCTTTTATCCTTGTGACTTTCAGTAGCTTGTGTGCAAGAACTTATATGTTTGCCTGTAATGTAGGAGAAAATGCTAGCTGTGCAAACAGCTGAGGAGCAGGGGGAGATTATATAAAAAGAGCTAACATGGGACTGGACGCTTCTTAGGTGGCTTTAGGAATTGGTAAAAGGCAATGAGCAAATTCAGTTTCATGCTCTGCCATCCAGCTCTCTTGAAGCAGCCCTTGAACTGCCCCAAAAGAAATTGTTTGACTTCTTGAAGTGACTTAGAGATGTTTTAATCTTTTCCTAGAGAAAACAACTGAATGATTAGATTAAAGGTAGCAGAAAAATAGCATGATTAAAAAAGCAAGGTTTACAGTGTTCCTTTATTTTCCTAGCAGCTTCTGGATTCCACTGCACAAGTTGGGTGCCTTTTCAAGCTTTACCTGCCTCACTTCTTAGGAATTAGTGTTCGTTTATTTGAAATGGCCAGAAGCAATATTGTTACAGGCTTAAAGAGCATTAGCTTTGCACCGAGTTAATTCCAGGATACCTTTTCTTTTCCATATGCTCGGAGGTTTGTGTGACTTAGTGCCGTTAGCTATTATTTATCTCAGGTAACCGAGTGCAGTCATTTCTGTTAGAATTTGGAATCAGCTGGCTCGTTAGACAGTGTTGTTGCCTCTGACTTATCCGTTATGTCCATTCCTTAAGGAAAGGTAAAAATAGTGGAATGTATTTCTGTTTTGTGTTAGTACTTAAAGGCCTTGCATTCCACAAGGCCATCTCATTTGTGTCATTAGGCTGCTACATATTTATTCTCTGGATATTTTCACCTTATTTCACCTTCATGGAAACTGTTTTTTCACTGATTGCCATTTCTAAATGTGAGGCATCAGGACTCTCTTTCTTGGGGCAGATAATATTAGTAATATTGCAGAAAGCCCCAAGATAGGGTGAGGATGATAATGTCCAAAGCCATGTGTCCTGAGCAGCTTGGGGTGATATTTAAACTGGGTGTTTCAAAAGGGTCTAAGCAATTTGGGTGCAGGATGCAAGTAGAAAACAAAGGGAGTTGTGCCCACCAGCCACATGGGCAATGTGACAATCCCATACTAGCGTTATTATTATTGTTACTAGGAGTGTGTTGTTTGGTAGGACCAGCTGTCAGAATGCCTATATCAAATTTTCTCTTAATTTGGCCTGTATTTACTGTTTCAGTGCTAAGCTGCATGGAGTCTTGTTTTGGAGGTATCAAAGAGTTGCAGTAGCAGTAAATGTATTTCCTTTTCCTAATGCTCTTTCAGGTTTTGTTCTGAAATTCATGGATTTCTTCTTTTAACTGTCCTTTGTTCTGCAAGTCCCCAGTTTTGCTAGGGCATTTTTTTTCAGTGTTTTCACCTCCTCTCTGTCCCTTTCTCTACTCCTGCTGAATTAATGCAAACAGAAAAGTTTTAGCTTCCCTTCCCACTCAGAAGAGGCCGGCACACCAGGGTACTTCGCTGGGAAAGGGATACAGCTCCCTGAATGCTGCTTCCAGCATGGGAAGAAGAGCCAGGCTATTGCAGTTTTCCTTTCCTGAAAAGAGGACGAGGGTGAAAAGACCGGTTTAAATAAGAAGCTACTGCTGGCTGTCTCATAGTCAAGGTGGAAATGGCCTTTTTCCTTGCTAAGGATGGCTGGGATCGCTTGGAAGAAGAGTGACTGCAGGGCTTGCACTGTGGGTGGGGATACACTAACAAAAATGCAGTGAATAATTGGACAAAATTGTAGAGCACTCTACCCAGAGCGAGGAAGCCTTCACCTCTTGCCGCAGTGTTTTGGCATCAAAAAGACTTTATCTCCAAGTAACGTGTAGAGTGTAAGGTGGATTGCAAAAGAGGAATGCAGACAGCTTCTCGTATCAGCACGTTGTTTTGGTTATGACTCTACTGGATTTTTGTAAAATGCATTTGGTGGAGGGGAGGGGGAAGGGGAATCAGTGTGTCCTTTGTGTTTTCTTGGTTAATCAAATGAGCTTTTTTGGGAAATTAACACTTCCAAGGCTCAAAAAAGGGTTCTATTTTTGTTTTCATATGACCTCAGACATTGCAGCAGGCTGGTCTAAACAGAGCCTCCAAACCAAGAAAATCTCTTGCATCTCTGGCTGTAAACGCAAAGGTAAGGGGACAGGATCCAGCCTTGTCAGCAGTTGTAGGGCGATGCATTTGGAGAAAGGAGTGTTTTGGGGTCTGGCTTGTGGGCAGTGCCTATGGCACTCACAAAATTGTCAGTATTGGCAAGATGGAAATTCTCAGCAAATGGAGTTTTCTATGAACTTGTTTGTGCTTTGTTTCTGGGTTATTTGACAATTTCTGCCTCCTCTCTTGCCTTCTTCCTTTCCTCTGTGATTGATTTTAACCAGCCTTTGCATTACAGTTGTTGCCTGAAATGTTCTTGCACCGCTACTGACCTTCCCTTTCTGTGGGTTTGTAGTTCCTACTCTACTTCTAAGGTAACTGCTCTGAAATGTTGAAACTAACGACTCAGAAATAATTTAAAGATCAAGGAAAATGTAGGGTATGATTTTGATGATAAATTCTATCCACGCTTCATGGGCTTTAGGGTCCCTACAAATAGTTGGAGAACTTGAAGGTCTCTACATGTACTGGCTTTTGCAAAAAGAGAGTGAGGTAGGGGGGAATCTGATCTGTTTCACTTATTTCTGAAGAACTGAAATGTTCAATAAGTAAAATGGCAAGTATCCCGCTTTGCTGGGGAGGAGGGAGATGGAGTTTTGTGCTAGATGTGGGATGTAGCCATGAATAACACTGTGGTAAATGCTGGAATGAAGGGACGTGTGGTGGAACAGGCTGCCTCCTCGGCAGCAGTGTCCGAGCTGAGCCCTGCCCTCCATCCACGGAGATCAGCGCAGGTCCCTGGTCTTGCCCTTTTTTCTCTCATCCAGCTCGTAACTACCAGTTTGTACAGAAGCAGGGACGTAGCAGAATGGGTGCTTCTCTTGTGGCGCAGGGCCTCTAACGAAGCTGTGAGCAAGCAAGGGACAGCGCGTGTGGGGCCGAGTCCCCTGGGACCGGCTGTCCCTTGGGACAGAGCAGCCCTCGGGAGGCTCTGCCAGCGTCCCGGCGAGCAGGGGGCCCCAGGGAGCTCGTGGTGTTTGGTGGCTGCCCAAAACAGGGACAGGGAAAGGCAGAGCTCGGCACGCTGGCAGGGCCTGAGCGCTATTTGGACAGGTACACAGATGATTGCATCAAGGAGCCCTGAGCGTTGCGCTCGTTAGCAAGACAAGATTTGCAAATTCCTTGTCAGCAAATGCCTTTAGGAAGTGAAAAGCAGGAAATGAAGAAAGGAGTCCCTGTCTCCTAATGCGCAGCCGTTTCTATGATGCCTGAAGACCTCTCTCTTACCCTGTGCAGTTGAGAGACATTTCCTGAGTACAAGTGCTGCCTTTGCACTAATGCACTTGAGTCACTCGGTGATAGCAGGAAAACAGCCCTGGTGGTGGCTGCTTGTAGGAGCGTATTTGATAGGCAAATTTTGTTTAAAACTGAAGTTTTGAGGAGTTCCTAAGGCTAAAAATGGCTCATAAATGTTTCATATGTTTTATTCCTGTTTGAACTGTGGGTTACAGAAAAGTGGAATGATCAGCAATCAAGAAACAACTATTTTCCCAGTGGTTAATTTTAATGTCTGTCCATGTACATAAATGCATAAGTCCGTCCTCCCCTATCACTCTATTTTTCTTTGAAATGAACTCTGCACTAGATAAACCTCTGTTTTATTTATTGCAGGCCATGTAAAGCTATTCAATTTCCCAAAAAGAAATTAAGCTAGATGTGGAACAGAAGGAACTTGAGGGAGAGATCAAGTTTGACTACGTTCCAGAAAGGTTTGGATCTCACATGTGCTGATTTAGAGTGGCTCCTGTGAAGTCCCATACAGACAGACGCAGCTCTGTGGAAGCCGGTGGTGTTGGACCTTCTCACACAAAGCATAAAATTGTTTTTTTTTTTCTTTATTTTTTAATTAATTTTGATCCTTTATAATAAGAAGAGAAATTGCACAGTACAACTCGGCTTTTTCAGAGGGAGTCCACAAGGTTTTCCTTCCCTTGAAGCAGAGCTGTTAGGCAAAAAAAAAAAAAAGGTGTTTATTTTTGTTTTTTTTATCTGACAGGTGAAATGTTCTGAAAGGATATCTGATAAATTCAGCATCCCTCTTGCCAAGCTTTTTTCCTCCTCATCCTCTGAATAACCAGGGTTTTAACAGCTGGATATGGAACAACTGTCTTACAGATGCTGCAATTCAGATTATATTTTATTAAGCTGAAATGAGAGACACAGCAGACTCTCCCAGGGAGTTCAGAAGTTTCCACCCTTCTAGTAATAGCATACTGTACAGGAAATGGAGGTTAAAAATTGCAAAAAGTCATTCAGGGTGTCTTCTAATAGAGTCACTACCTTGAAATAAGTTCTCATGCTCTTAGAAGCCCTCTGAAATGACCAAATGAAGGAATCAGTGTCGTGGTTCTTGGGGCTTGGGGGTAGATAGCATGGCAGGTAGGTTGCTGCTTTCCACAGTGCTGTCTCCGTCAACTCCCGGCCCTCCTGCATTCCCAGCCTCTTGGAGCAGGGCTATCCAAGCCCCTGCTTGTTCCCATCTCTGCACCAAAGCTTGGTTTTCTCTTCTTATCACCTCTGCTTTCCCCCATGGACACCGTCTTTTCAAAAGAGCAACACTCACTATCCTTACAAAGTAGGACTGAAAATATTTTGTGCTTTCATAAGCCTACATCCAAACAGACAAGCATTATAAACGTGCTGCTTTCATCTCACCAGAGTGATGTAAGATGAAAACTCAGCGCTCAGCTGAAACCAGAGATTTGGGTTGCTCTTGAACATTGCAGATCTTTCCTGCTCAGGGAGTACAGCTGTGCTAGACGCTGCAGTGCAGCCACCTGGCCTCGAAACGCAGCTTAAAGGAGAACAACCGTTTCCTACTTCTCCCCCCACCCGAATGGCTATACAAAAATACTCTTGACAAAATAAGGGAATATTGTTGGCTCCTGGGAATAGAGTTGTTTGGGCAATTGTGGGTCATGGCAATCACTGTGGAAGGGATGCTCTATTTTCAGCTTACGCTGTGTGCAGTTAATTCTCCTCAACCTTGGAGCAGTGGAGGTGTTTGGACCTTGCTAGCACTAGAATCCTTAGTTCCGCCTTGGACAATCCTCTTTCTCCAGTCCAATAAATGGGATGGTTTTGTTTTTCCCAGTGGCAGCAAGTCAGTAACTGAGGATCAGAAGATGCTGTACCACGTTCTCATTTGCTCTGATTACCTGTTTTCTACCTCAAACTGGCTGTTACTAGCTTTATACACATGAAAGAGCTTGTCACTTCACCTATCAGAGGGAAGGAAATACTGCTCGCCATTTATAGATGAGGTAGATTAAGCACAATTAATCTGTCCAAATTCATAAAGCTGAGGATCTCCAAGTTCTGATCAATCTGTTTTTCCCTAGTTGAGGTATTTAAATTGCTTCTGTGAAGTTACACTCATCCCGTAACAGCGATGCTTAGATTTTATTAATGTGTCAAGTATTTCATGATCCCTCTGTGGAAGAGGCATTACAGATGCTAATGTATTTTATCTAGCCTATTTTACAGGTCTGTAAAACAGAAGGCTGGAGATAATTTATTAAAATAATCATATTAAGGTTTAAATAATTAGACATGCAAACATTTAAGTTGTAAATCGTGATGTTAAGCTGAGTGTATTTCTTCATGAGGCTCCCTTAGTACAGTGGATTAGTTGCACTGCAAATCACAATGCAGTATTATGAAGTATTTTCTGTAGCTTTATCTTGTAGTGTAGCAGGCAAAGTGATGGTCCCTTCTGTGACAGCTGAGCAATACAGAGATTAAGTAACATAGTACTAGTGGGGTAATGTTATTATAAAGTACAGCTGTGTTAACTCTTGCAGGATTGGCAACTAGTAGGATGTTCAGGAAGACTTCATGCAGGACTCTAATATACTTTAATTATATAATTTATAAAATATTGCAAATAGTCAGCAAATCTGTATTTATTAAGCTGATGACATTTGAAGGTTGATACATGATGAAACATGTCAAATCAGGAAATACAACTGATGCAATTATATGTATCACAAGTGATCATTTAAAATACATAAGTGAGCAATGCAAAAATGAATGGGCTCGGTGCTAATAAATGCAGAGCCATGTGTGCTGGAAGTGCAAGCCTTTTTAAGGGGCTTGATGAACTTTCTTGGTTTACATGGTGGAATTTGAGAAGATGTGAAAGGATGGAAAATGATAAAGGGGATAACCTTGCTCAAATTTGAAATCTCGTTCTGCAAAAATAACTTTCGTCTTTCTATCTTTCCTCAGAGCTGAAACAAGCTGCACAAGAAAAATATGAAAAATCCTATGTATAGTGTGCATGACTGCACACTATATTTGAAACTTTATTTTTAGTAAATTCTGTTTCAGAGTTTAAATACAAGAAAAAAACACAACCTGCCATTTTACTCAGCTTCTCAAGTTCATTCTTTTCTTGCAGTTATTGTAGATGTAAAAATTCAATAAATATATATTAAATATTCAACAAATACTAAAGGGACCTTAAACTTGTAGCATGACTTCAGTGAAGATTTTTTTGTCAAGTGAGTATCAACTCACTCATTTAAGTACTTGAAGTTCTTATGCTCCTTTGACATGCAGCCAATAGCTAAGTTCTAGCGGGCTTCACCCTGGCCTGCCTTGGAGCGCTGCAAGCAGTTAATATAACAGCATCCCGTGAGCTGATTTCAGCTCACTACCAGGACAGAAATTTGGTCACATATTTGACAATTTCAGTAAGGGTAAGAGATTTTTTGTGTGTATGTAATGAATCACACCTGCCATAGAAATGAGCTTGTGGAAGGGATCAGTTTAATTTGTTGCACTGCTATCTTTGTGCTTGAAAGCATAAAACAAAAGTAAAAACACGAAATTCTGTGGGCTGAAACTTCTTGATTCTTGTGTCAACCAGATGTTTGCTGGCCCTGTCTGTTTAGACTGAACATATCAGTTTGGCATGTGTGGAGGAGAGGAAATGGTTGACATCAGGGAAGATGTTGCCTATACTGGTCTGCTCACTATCATTTCCATCTGAGGTTGCTTACCCTTTTAGGAAAGCAAATGTGAGCCTATGGTTTGTTCTGAGAGTTGGATTTGGACAAGTCCCAACTGGATGAGTTGTCCTTTTCTGCCTCCTAAGCCAGCGGAAGATTACAAACTCTGTAGACCATGACCCCTAGCTCATGGCCCTTAGATATTCCCTTGTCCCTCACATTCATACAGGATGCTTTTGCTGACAGATGATTTGAAAGATGAGGGTGTTACAAGCAGAGGAAGATTGGTGACTAAGTTCACTGTCTCTTCCTCATATGCATCACTTTGCACTTAAACTTGAATTTCATTTGACAGTTTGTCACAGTTGATAAGATTTTGCTGCAGTTCTCCTTGCCTGCCTCTAGTTTTACTATATGGAAGATTGGAAATAGCTGGAGAACTTTGTCATGTCTCTCTACCTCCCTTTTAAAATCATTTATGTATATCCCCTGTACCTGTGCCATGCTGTAGGCTGTATGTGTGAATAGGACTGCTACTCTGTTTTTAACAAATCTAGAGTCGCATGGTCAAGTATTACCTGTGCTTCCTTTGCTGGAGTGATGATCCAGCTTGCTGTAGTTAAAGTCAAGATAATGTAATTAGTTTCGAACATTTACTTTTAGACTCTATAATTTTTAATTCATGAGGTGATCCAGTCACATGCTGTAGTTTCTAAATGAATTAATACTCTGTTTGCTTCAAGTCATGCATGTGCGCTGGTTTTTAGCGTTGGAAGGAAAAGGGCTCATGAGCCGCCCTCGAGTCCAGGCTGCGATGGCTGTGGTGCAAGCAGGGTGGCATTCCCTCTGCAAGGTGCCTCGCAGGGCCCGGAGGAGGGGGAGTCTCTAGAACAGCTCTGGTGAGAGGGGTCGCTGTGTGCGTGGAGGCTGCTCTGATGAGGCCACAGCCCCGGGGCAGCAGCGCCTCCACGTGTGGCAGGAGTGGCACCGAGTGGCTCCTTGTGCATGCAGCACAGCTTGGGCATCAATATGGACCACTCTAACGTCTTCCTTGAGCCAAGATGAAATGGAAACTGTGCTTGGTTGTTCCAGAGGAGCCTCCAATGGTGATAGGTTGGGTGCAATGCTTTGGTCAGCTGAGCAGTTTTTGATCCTTCTTGGATCCAGTTTAGGCAAGTGTAATGCCAGCTTTCTTCCTCTTGAGGCTTGAGTTCAGCCGTGCCCCTGTCTCAGCTGAGTCCCTCCCCTGCTACATCTTACTAAACAGTGACTCGGTTACCCAATGCATGTGACCAGCAGGCTGGGAATACATGAACTTGTCCACAAACTGCAATGCTGACAAAAGCAACACGGCAGCGTCCTGTGGAAGAGCAGAACTCATTTGGCTCTGGTAGCTCCACCTTGCAGAATCTTAAGGACCAAAAAAGCATTCAGGAAACCACTGCTGAAATTAGGGATTTCTAATGAACTCATTTGTAGAATTACCTGTGGTATCATCTTCCCAAGCCATTGGGAGGTTCAAACCCATACATGACACTAGGATTTATAGCAGTGCTCGTCCTGGGCTTTGCACATCTTAAGTGCGTGTTCAGTTGAGTCTTTCCTCACAAGTGAACCCAAAATAACAGTATTTCAAAGCATATTTGGGGATCACTTTTTGGATATCTAGTACAAAGTGTTTAAAGAACCGAGTTCTTTATTCTCAAGTGCCCACCCTTCCCCCTCACCCAAGTGTTGCTCTGACATCTGCTACTGCTGCTGCTCTGCCTGTTATTATTTGTCTTAGAGCCTCTGCTCATTCTTTTGCTTCTACAGCTGCTGCTGGTGTTTCCTCTTGGTGTTTCCTGCCTGCCTGGCCTAAATTCCACCCAACACCCTCTTGCCCCTCTGGCTGGCTGCCCAGCTGGTTAAGAACTGGCACTTAGATGACTGTAGTGCTCATTTCTGCAGTAGGAACATGATAATATTTGGGGTTAATTTTATCTTTGAGGAGACCCTCAAGATCGTTTCATAGAGGTTATGTATTTTTTTTTTCATGCTGACCTTTCAGTTGGATCTTTGATCTGCAGGGAGTCTTGTACCCATATGAGAACTGTCAATGACTGTAAGGACTGCAAAGAAGGAAACTGGGGCAAATTTCTTGTTTCAGAAGTCATAGTGAGTTGGGTTTGTTGCAGAAGGACTTGGAAGAGACAAGTTTGGCCTCCCTTTTCACCAATTATCACAGTCATGGTGACTGTACTCAGCCACGTGCTCTGACAGCATCACTCATGTCTCTTTTTGTACCCACTGTGCCAGGAATGTGGAAAAGACTGGCAGAAGACCCCAGGCTGTGCCTTCCCTCTTGTTCTTTCACCTTAGTTTGTCTAAGACCAGGTCTGGAGAGGAAATGGTCTGTGCTGACTTCCTCCTTTGTGGGGCTCCTGGGGATGCTTACTTGAGTCTTCAGAATAAGACAGTCTCTGAAAGGCAACCATCAAGCTATGATGAGTCTGAATCTGATCGTGGAAGGTGATATTCTGGCTGATGAATAGAGTCAGTTGTACTCCAAGGGCATGTCCCCTACCTAAAAACTGAAGGCTCAGATGCAATTTGGGAGTGCCAGGGAATGGAGAAGAGCCACAAAACAGCTTGGCAAGAGCTGGTTAGCCACACTGGAGGAGCTGAATGCAAGAAGGGACACAGAGCTGTGCAAACACAAGGCTCTTGAGAGCAACTATTTCCAGGTGGAAGGATCAGTCTGTAGGCACAAGGTTTGTTTCGTACCTCCAGCCTTGAGATGATTTCTCAAGGCCTTGCTACTATCCTGCCCCCAGTGCAGTTAAGCAGCCCCTAAAATATTCCAGGATTAAGAAATTAATGGCTAATAAAAATAAGCTTAAATTTAAGGCGCAAACATTTACTGTAGTGTGCAGAACAGTATTTTCAGGCTTTCTCCTCCTTATTTAATTTAGGGTCAATACAATGTACTGAGAAAGAGAAGGATTTCTCTTTTGCCAAAAAAGTGCAGAATTAAGAGGACTGACACTGTTGAATACTGTCTTGTCACACAGCATACATTCCTTAAATCCACATCTCCCATAATGAGATTTTTATCGATAAGTTAAATATTGCTAAGAGAAGCTCTTAGCTTTTAGGAATGTTGAGCAAAAAACTGAAAATATGATATTTAGTGGTAGTGCAATGCAGTTTTCCAGGTGCTGTTGTGATGACTTTCCACCAAAGCATTTTTTGCAGGCTTTCTTACTTCTCTGTTTATTAAGTTCTTGTGCAGTGTCATGTGCCTCATAGTTTCCTGTGTAGGGCCTCTCTCTATATTCCCTGTCCTGAAAAGAAAGAGTGAGTATGAGAGGGGTTAATCTGAATTTCTTGCCTCATTCTTAGATGGTATCTTGGGAGCATGCTTGACAATCTTAACTTGACACCTGTATATATATTTATTTTTATTGGAACATAGAATTACATTGGATTTTAAGTGAATTTTAAGTGATTCCGTTTGGTTTGTAAGATGATATTTTGTTTACATTGGTTTTTCTGGTTTGTTTTCAAAATGTTGTTACAGTGAATTCTTAAATATTTTAATTAGTAGCACATTAAAAAATACTGTTTTCTGGAAATTAAGTCATTTAGAAGTAGTTAATGCCCCTCTGTATCACTTTAACCTGAATCTAGGTTGCTAATCCTGTTGAATAACAAAAACACTAAATTTCCCTCCCTGATTGTGCCCTCAGAAAGATGCTTTGCTAGCAAAGTGGATGTCAATCAAGGGAGGAAAGTCTCACTTTTTGATCAGCCTCTAAAAGGTGAATTAACTCTTAAAAAGTGTCAGCCACATGGGCTAGTTGAATATCTGAAATTCATCTATTCATCTAGCATCTATTTCTGGTGTACAAGATATTTGCTGTGGTGTCCAAGGAGAAACTCTCAAAACACGCCTGGCATGTGCCATGGAGTTCCTCTCAGTGAAGAA
>JASSRY010000665.1:399758-415701 GCA_032466555.1 Tinamus major | reverse complement strand
GTGAACAGCAACAGCATTTCCTTTGTTCCAGTCATTGCTGTTGAGAGTTAGTAAGGTGATAAATCTTCACCCAGTTTCTGTGCAAATAGTTATGGCACCCTTGCTATAAGTTGCATTTGGTAGTAATGTGATAGCTGCATTGTTACATCATGATACTTCAGGATTCACAAGACTGGAGGCAATTAATTCTAGTATAATTATCAGTTAGCAACTGGTGACCTTCCTAACCATACAGAATAACAGATAAAGATTTAAAAAAAAAAAAAAGGCAAAGAATACACTGGAGGCATTTTTCATTTTCATTTGCTTTCATTAATAAGCAATTGAACTTATTCCAATAATACTTACCAATGGAATAGAGATTAGAAGAGAAACTGCCCACCAAAACAAGCTCCGTTCTGTTGGGGATTGGCAGTGATGGGAATGGAGAGGTGCTGATTGCCACCACGGGACGAGCTACTGCGATCTTAAGCGATCTGCACTGAGCAAAAGGGAGATAAGCCACGTGGTGGTGTAAATTCCAAGCAAATTAATTATAGGCATGAATAAAACACAACAACCAGCCACAGCACCAAGCCCTCAGCTCTGCCCATAGCCCTGTTAAGGCTGGTGCAATCAGCGATCTGCTTGTTACCTGTTAACAACTGTTATGTCTCTTCTCGCATAAAGCCTATGTTTAGCACAAATTGCTGAGTTCACAAAAGCTTCTAAAATACCTCTCGACTGCTTGTGCACCGCAGGCGAGTGCCAAAGTCTCGTTCCATAACCTTTATCTGACTTTGAAACGTGCACAGGGTTTCAGGCGGCTTTTCAGTTTAATGCAATCTGTTTCCACTGAAGGCAAGCAATACTGGAAATATGATTACAATAATTGTGTTATGAACATGGCATTGTCATGATCAAGTGAAGGCCTCCAAAATGTAACCGATAAAATTGTAACTTTGACCTTCATCTTCACCGTAAAAACTTGATACAGTTAAAATATCACTCTATACTAGCCTTGTTAGTGCAAAAATGGGCCTAATAGTTCAATCTCTGCTCCCATGAGTCACTTCAGAGGCAATATTCATGTAAACAAGAGCTGGTGGGAGGGGAGAAACAGGATCCATCTTTTGATGTTGGTGCAGAGCGTAAAAGACTGTGTCATACGCTGTCCCAGTTCCACCGATTGCCCCGAGTCAGAGCAGCGGAGAATTCAATTCCAAAGTCCTACGTAAACATGCTGGGGCAAATTCACATTTCATGTCAATTGTTGCAACTTCTCTGGCTTGGACTCGCCAAAGCCAATAGACGTATGAGAGCTTGTGCCATAGGAGGATCTGTCCCCTTCATAAATATTTATACAATAAATGAGAAATGTCACGGTAATATAAAAAATATTTTAATATAATGTTCTGTATCTCACAAACATAGACTCCCTTTGGCTTTGTTTTCTTATCCTCTGACTTCATTTGGGTCCTAATTTGAAGCTCTCCCCTAAATATGGAAAGAAATGTGTAAATCGTACCAGCACTGCTGTTAGCTTCATTTTGCAGAAGTGCCATGCATATCTATCCCTGCATTTATTTGGGGTGGAAAGTGTCTATTTAAATTGTGAGATCAATCGTCAAATTAGATGTGTGACTGCACACATCGTTCCCATGTTTATTTTCCTTTCTGGCACACTTGTGGCTCTTTGGGTTTGAAGAATGTAACTCAATTGGAATGAGCCTCAGTGATAAAATGGTCATCACATAGGATGTCTTTGTGTTGTTTTGAAATGTACTATTACAAGGCATTTTAATAAACTTTGTTTTTATTTTCCTTGATTAATAACACATTTGCTTGTGAATTTTCTGGGATGTTTGATTCATGGTCTTTCCTTTCTTTTCCTTAGAACTCCTTGGTGGCAGCAGCCTACAGGAGGCCTTATGGGACTATCCCATGGCGATCTGACCTGGTTCTGGCTTTGTCCGAGTAATTTTAGTCGCACTAACACTTTTGACCCCTGGTGTCATTGATAAGCTCCAGAGCACCAAGTGCTGGCTCAAAAAAGTTTTGAAAGATTTACAGAAAACTGAATGCTTAAAGCCCTGCGATTGGTGTTTATTTATTTTAATTACAAGTATAGAAAATACTCTGTTATTTTCTCATCTCTCTTCTCAAAAACTGAATATGGATAGAAGAAGATGGATAGAAAAAAAAAGTTATTATCACAGAATCACAAAGAATGATCTTTATAGTATATTAATTACACTTATGAAAAATTGGCCGGAGATGAACTAGGATAATTCTACTGTTTCAGTCTCTTCTGCTCAATAGTTGATAGGATTTTTACTGTTTCCTTGGGTGCATGATTTAGTAGGAAAGACACCTGGTTTAAGGTACTAAGCTAAGATAGTGTTGATCACTGATATTAATATGGTTTTGCTATCAAATACTGTCATCTTTTGATTGGCATTTTCCTTTTGTGGAACTGTTTAGCTAATATGGTGCTTAATAGTTTAATTTTCTCTCTTTTTTAAGCTGAAACTGGCTTTTATCTTTAAACTGTTTTGTAAAGCAGAAAACGAAATTGCTTTGAACCAGTCCTCTGATGTCATCCTAGCTGCGAGCAGGGGGCTGAGACAAATTACACGGTGAAAATACTGGCATTTTAAGCAAAGTATCAGCATGTACTAAAATACAGTAATGTATGTTTTCTTCAAGAATATTTTCTTAACGCACTATTATTAGTGGCAGATTCTTTGGTTTGAGAGGCTTTGATAAGTGAAATTAGCACACTGTTTTTCCATTCTATGTATGGTAAATTCTTTTCCCTTTTGGGGTCAAAAAACATAAATATTAAAGGAAACTCCAAGTGTTGCTATTTGCAAGGTTACAATGTTTGTTATTAGAGCCGTGGACTATGTTCAGTCTTTTACACAAGACAGAGGGATCCGTGAAGGGACAGGAAACATCTATATTTGCTGGCAGTGTGCCTATATTAAACATATTGCTCACAGTGCCATCCTGATGGCACTGTGGGGAAGGACAGTTGAGCTATGCAGTATGAAAACATGCCATCATATCCGTATTTCATAACATAGCATGGATAAATCCTGAGCTCAAGTTAATTAGATGAGGTCCTCCACAGGAAACTGTGGACATAAAAAAAAAGAAAAAAAAAACCCTTTGGTGGAATTAGGTGCCTAATCTTAATCCCCTCCCAGGAGGGGCAGCACATGCAGGAAGCACTTGGCGCGGTGCTTCCTCTGGGTCTCCACGAGATGTCCCACAGAGAAGCCTGGTTTTAATGCTGCATTCCTTAGCACAAATAAGGCACAGCTTTACATCGTTACATGGGCAAGACCTTGAAAAGGGGCTCTCATTTTACCCTACGACATAGGCACAGTGAGTCACTAGGGCCAAGTGTTTCCCCTTATATTCTTATTTTTTTAATATAACACAATTATGCCATAAGTGAAGACAAACTGGGCTTTTGAGCTTAAGCAAAGCAGAAATATGACTGGTCACATAGTGCTGTAGCTACTGGGAAGGAGCTTGGATTTAGCACTGTTTTTCCCCTTTGCACTGTGTTTTTCCTGTGCTCCAGGCGCTGCCGGCATCGGCAGTGATGGTTCCGAGGGACAAGTCCATCACCCTGCTGGTAGGGATTTTGCTTCCCGTGAGCACAGAGGCAGCCTGGGGTGACTTTTGATCTCCCTATTTGACTTACCCACTAAGAAGGAAAGCTCCAACCAACCAAAAGCCCCGGGCTTTTTATTTTTTGAACCTGGGCCATGGCTCCTGGAACTAACTAAAACAGGAGCAAAAGAAACCCCGTTTGTAAATAATTCCGGTTCAGAGTCAATGCTCCAGCCGGCCATGGGTGCCCAGGCTGCGCATGGAAGCAATTCCCCGGGTTCCGTCCGCTCCCTCTGATACAGCTGTCCATAGGCCGTGCGGGCTGTTCCGGCTCGGGTCTGTGGCCACCTGAGAGCCACCAGGGCCAGCGCTGGCTGCCACCGCGCTCTCGAGTACCACAAGGAGTGTCACAGAGGGCCCTGCCCATAGCAGCACCGGTGCGGGGGTCACAGTTGGTGCAGCGGGGGCATATCGGCGTTGGCTAATTAGCAAGAATCACTTAAACAGTAATTGCACAACCTCTATCAGTCATCTTTACCAACTGCTTCTAGCCAGGAACAATTATCTTTGATAAAGACTTCTGGTATTTGGAAGCAGGCCTAGATGTAAAACCACAAGATAAAGTGATTATATTCTAAAGAAACTGCTGCCTCTCCAGGAGCCCGTACACCCAGGCTCGGATGCGGTGTCTGCTCTCGCTCCGTGCTGTCTGTTGCTGTTGGTGCTTGCAGAGCAGCCCTGCCGCACTCGCTGTGCTCGGGGCAGGAGTGTTTGCCACCTCTCCGTCCCCATCCTGCTCCTCACAGGCTTCCTTGGGCTCCTGGCCTCTCTCTTTCCCCTCACAGAGTGAAAGACATCAGAGACTTTCAGCCTGTTTCTCTCAAGCACTGCGGTAGAAGCCGGCAGCTACTTTGCCTTTTCTTTCTTCTTGACTCTTGTGGATTAGAGAAGGGATGTGAGGTTTGCATGGAGCTGAATTTGTTTAGTTGTGTACTCATTCACATTCGTTCCGAAACTGGGGGGAAAAATAGGTAACCTGCTGCTAAAATATGTCTCTGTTGCACTCCTGTGCTTAGACACCATTCTAGCAGAAAACTCATTTTTTCCTTTCATGAGGTAAATTTGCTGCGATATTTTCAGCATGCAGCTGGGGCACTGCCTCCACGAGAGTCTCCATTCTTTGGGCAGCCACCTCTCCGCGTGAATCCTTCCCTGGAAAGTCCCACGTCACCGGGGCGGCTTCAGGCCTCGCGTGCCAGCAGCTCCGTGCTGTCCGTGTGCTGCGTGGTTCTAATGCTCAGGTGTTCTACCGTTGTGAGAGGGTTTCTTGAACCCCTCTTGCTCCCCAGGAAGCACGGGCATTGGCAGAAAGATTGCCCAGGCTTTCCTGGGGGTGGCCTTGGCTCGTGCTGGCCCCAGCTCCCATTGGCAGCAAAATCAGACCCTATCGTGTAATTCCTCAAGTATTAATCACTACCGCTGAAGTCGACTGGTTTTATTGAAACGAGCCTACGTTTATTCTGCACTGAAGATAAAATCTGTGCAAAGCCAGTGAAGGGAGGGGGTTTAGAGGGGAGTGCTGGGAGCCGGAGCGTGCGGCTCGCGCAAGGCCTGAGTAATGAGTCCTGGCAGGACTCCTGTCCTCCGGGCGGCTGGACACGCTGCGTCCATACATTAGCTGTCTGTGGTGGGGACATCTGTGGATGAAACATCATTGAAGGCAGAAAAAGAGCATTGCTCTGGAAAGGTTGCTCCCCGTCGGGGAAAGCGGCAGCTTTGTGCCTCGGCTTGTCAACAGGCAGCCGCCGGGGGCTGGCGTTTCTTCCTCACGATTGTGGAAAACTGTATTTGTGCAAAATTGTTTAAGACTTTTGAATTGAGTTTGAAGTGGGTAATTATCACTGTACTTTAAATGCACAGACATTATTGCTGGAGCTACAGATTTTCTCTGTTAATACTAACATTAAATATTTATTCTGGGTAAGTATAACTTAATAATATGGGGAAACACCTGTGACTGAACTGCTGTGATAAGGATCTCTACCATATGCTTTTATTGCCTATGTTTTCATAAACCTCAGTATATTCAGTGTTAAATCATTTTAATTTCGTTACCACTCCTTTTGTCTCACAGATCTGAATATACTGATGCATTTGATGCACAAATCAGTACAACAGGTTGTAAACCCTGGATTCCTGTCTCGAAGGACCTACACTCATTTGTTTAAGGAGCTCTGCCTGACCAAAGCTTTTTTCCTTTCTTTAGCAGTAATTAAGTGCTGATAATTGGGTCTTTTTAGGAAAAAGGAGCAGGGGAAGGTACCTAGAGACAGTACGTGAGGAAATCCCAAACCATGCTCAGATTCAAAATTTGAAAAAGCTTCAGAAATACTTTCTCACCTCAGCAACTATTGCCAAGATGCAATTCTTCCTTGTTTAGGTTGACAGCCTCTTTTATATGGCTTCTTAAAAACAATATAGATGGCAAACTTTTTATTTGAATAGTGGAAAACGAAGTGATGTGTCTCACCTCCTGAAAATAGTATATTCAGAGAAGCAGACACTAAATATATTTGTTTTATGTATTTAAATACTAGTTTCTTCATTATCTAGTGATATATATTGCTTTTTTCAATAGAAGCCAGATGGTTTTTAAGTGCCATATTCATGTCGATGCACAAATTCTATTAACTTCAAGTACTATTTATGCTCCAAAGTGACTTATGTTCTCAAAAAACAAAGAAATAACAAGAAAACCTCTTAAAAGGACATTTTTTGACATTGAGGATTTTATAATATTTTTTTCAGAAAATGATACAACCTTTTCACAACACTTGCAGTACTCTTGTAAGCATCTGATGAGGTTTTTAGCTGCATAAACTACCACACTGCAGTGACTTACTCTCAGCTTTGTAGCAGTAATAATCTCTTGTAATTTTAGTTGCTCTTAAGACCCTTCTTAACCTTGAGCGGTGCTGTTGACCTTGCAAAGTCAGTGGTGAAATTGCGTTTGCTTTAGTGAGGCTGCGGTTTCTGTCTCCGGGGGCGGCCGGAGCCGCGAGGGCCGAGCGCAGCCGCAGGTAGCGGTGGAAGCGGAGCCTGCGGAGCGGCCCAGCGCCCCGGCCATGCACCCGCGTCAGCGCGCCTCAGCAGTCGCCTCTCCCCTCACGTTGTGTTTTCTCCCTATCGGAAAGCGCCCGTGCTCGGGAGCTGCGCTCGCTCTCGGTGGCTCTGTTCCCCGGAGGCCGTCGCAGCACGCGAGGGGTGGGATTTCCAGTGCAGCAGGGCTGCCGCGGCGCTGCCGGCCTGGCTGCCCCGGCGAGGGCTGCGGCCCTTTCAGAGCCGGCCCGCGGAGCAGGGTTTGCGGCAGAGCGCGCCTGGTCTCCAGCTGAGGTGGCTGTGAGGTGACAAGGATGTCCCCGGCCCCCTCCTGCCCTGCTCCACACTCCTGCGTGTGGCTGTAACACGAGCGCAGGGTTCGCCTGGCTGTGCCCAAGGCCCCGCGCGCAGCTGTGTAGCGAGGGCCCTGCTTTGAACAGGAGCAAACTTCTGACAAAGAAATTCCATGCTGCTGTTGTCCGTATTTTGGTAGCCCCACTATGATCCCGTGCAGTATACAGAGCACTGAGAGGCAGCAAATAATATTTTCATTGTAATTATAATACAAGTAACAAATAGCATTTCCATAATCATTTATTTGTAATTTAAATGGCTGTTTGGTCTGGTTAAATTTATTTCAGATGAAAAAAATGTTATTTTGCTTCTTACTACAGAGGCTTTTGGCTTTTTTTGCCTTTGCAGCTTTAAAGGTTGTAATTTCTCTTAATAGTACTTTAAAATATTGCTTTTTTCCCAATTAAACCTTTCTGTAGACTACTGCATACATGAGAAATGTGCTTTGCCTTCTCCACTGATTTCCAGTCTGGTTAAGCTATTTTGAAAGAAAGATTGTCTACTTAGCAAGTGTTTTTTCTGCACCAAGTCCTTCCTTCATGTACTAAACTGAGCTGTAACATTTTATTCTTTGAACTAACAAGTGCAGGCTGCAGGATGAACATTTTCTGTTGTAGTTATTGCCGAGTTGCTCTGTGTGTAGCACCGTTCTCCAATGAAGAATAAGCAGAGGAAATGTAAGACAGAGCGCTAGCAGAGGACTTTCTTTTTCACTTCCCTGAGGTACCCAGGCAGCAGGGCTGTACCTTGCATTCAGTGCACTGCAAAGGCAATGTTAAAAATAATAGATGTGCTTCCTTTCTCCGTGATTATTTGTAAGGGATATGCAAGTCAGGGTAACTTTCTAGCCATTATAAGGCCATAAACAAGGTAGAATCTCCCGGGCAAACAGGTGAGTTGTTCTCGGGAGTTGTTTCTCTCTGAACAGCAGCTGCTCTGACTGCGGGTGAAGTGACGGGCAGCTCCGCCGCGGTGAGGACAGCAAGGCAGTTCCCACAGCACTCGGGACAGCAGTGGCAGGAGGGGAAAGGCACCACATCTCCTTTCTTAAGGTGGAAAATTGGAAACAAGCTGGTGCGCAGAGCAACGTCTGCCTTGTGTCCTTCTCTACACTTATGTCGCTGTTCTTCTGATGCTGATAACAGTGCAGGGGAAGGGGCCACAAAGTTGACCCCTTCTGAGGTCTCATCTGCATTCATTCTGATTGCATTTTGCTGTTTGCTTGGGCGTTTCAGTGTTCCTGATACAAACAATTTTGACAAATGCTGAAGGCATTTCATTTCTGCCCCATATACCTTACTTCTGCCTTTACTTTTGCAGTATTTCAGAGAAGGGATGAGGGTTCTCCTGTTACCACCTAAACCTGAAGCCAGCTGAGATCTTAATCACCATGAGCCGCTTGTTCTGTAGGGGCAGTGACCCAGTGTGATGGCCCATGGGGCTGCGTTTGCCATGGGCCAGACCCACAACCCGCCACAACCGGGGAGCCTTCTCCGTGCACGCCTGAGGCCACTTGCACGGATTACAGGAGGGAACATGGTCTGATTCGGCAGTCGTTTCTTGCTGTTGTGCTGGCGTTCGCTTAAAACAAATCATAATGTTTTCAAAACTCACGTGAGAATGTAGAGCCATCCTAAGATAATGCGGTAACATCTGCTGATATTACAGCAGTTTTCCTTTTTTCCCATTAAACATGAAAAATGTACTTATCCAAACTCCCTTTTGTATGTTATCTCAGAGAGGAAAATGTTTTAAAAATCCAAAATAAGTGAAGATTTGAATTAAAAAAAATGAATTGCTATATTAAAAAAGGGGGGTTAGAATTTGAGAGCTCTGAATTGGCTTTAGCTGAGTTAGCCTGCCAGTCTCTGTCTTAAGTTGGGGACTGAAAGCAGTTATAATCCACTTTAACCATTAATGCCCATGAATTTCCAGAGGGTCTGTGTATGTAGCCCGCGAGCAGCAGGCGGCAGAAACCCCGGCTAACGCAGCTCCCACCTTCTCCCACAGCACTTTGGCCCTGTGCTGGGCCCATAAATGGGACGAGAGCTCCGCACTTTGGATATAATTCTGGAGAAGATGCGTTTCTCAGAGTCACAGTGACACCAGCTGAGTGCTGAGCACTCCTTCAAACATATCCCTGTTCCTGTGTGCAGCGGATCAGCGCTTCCAAATCTGGTCCCGAGTCCCCTGCAGTTTCTGCAATCGTAGCTACACTGAACAGGGGCTTTATTGCCACCTTCCTAGAAAGTCCTCGTATTCTCCTCGTCAGACTTTCATTAATCGTTTCACAGGGAAAATTAAAGCTCATGAAAACTGTAGCTTGTGTCAGCCACCTCAGCTGTTTCTGTGAATCTGTTTTTTTGGTGCAGTGCAGTGGAATTTAGGGAAATACTGAGAGCTTTGTGTTAAATCTGCAAGGGAAAAATCTGCTGGCAGAGCACAAGGCACATACTGGTCATCAGTGTTAGATGCATCTTTGGCATAATCTGTGCTGACCTTAATAACACAGAGAACGTGGCTTAGCTGCTATCAGTGTGATCAGAAACGCTGTGCAAGCTGTACGTTGTAAGGCAAGGGTTCCTAGACACCCTGCTTCTCAAGTAACCACCAAGAGCCTTTTAAATTCTCATTTATCCTTTCCCTAGCTAAAATGTAATGGTGTCACTGTTTAAAAAAAAATGCTTGAATTTATACCAAGAGTTTAATGGCAATATAGCTTTTTTTTTTGTTCCATTTAGCAGTTTGGCAGCGCGAAGGCCCTACTGTGTTCTGGCTTTGAAGTCTGACAAAAGCCTGGCCTCGGTTTGTTACGTGGGGACAAGAGACTTGCCTTGCACAACAGCTATTCCCCTGCCGCCCCGGGACGCTTGGGTGAATTGTGCTCTCCTAACAGAAACAGTTAGCTCATCCTTTATTTTTATACCAGCACACACTCCGAAGAGATTTACAGCCTTTGGAAAGAAAATGAAAGCACCTTCTAATAGGGCATTGTCATTAGACTTGCTGTTTTCCAGAAGGGCTTTGCTGCATGCAGCGTGCAATGCATTATAATTATATGACAGGAGAACAGTAGAGAATATGGCATAGCATTTCCCATAGGTTTCCTCTCAGAGATAAGATAAAGATAAACATTGGCCTTTGCTTCTCCGAGAAGCAAAAAAAAAGAGGCCGGCGGCTTCCTGGAGGCCGCGGACGCCGGCGTCTCCGTAGCGGGGACAAAGTGAGGAAGCTCCGGCCCGCGGTGCGTGGCCTTGGCTTCCTGAGAACGGGGCCTTATCTGCGCCGCGTCCCTGCGCTCCCGCGGCTCTATCTGCGCGGCTCCCGCGGCGCCCGGGACGCTGTTTATTTTTCCAGGGCGCTCTCCCAGCCGGGGCAAACAAGGATGCCTTTAATGGCATCGCTGCTCTTGCGGGCGGCTGCCGAACGGGACGCGCGGGAGCAGCACCGAGGTCTGGTTTAGGGTATGTGCGGCTTGACTCTAGGTGACCCAGCTCTGCTTCAGCCGTGACACCTGGGCCAGGGAAATGTTTTGCTTAGAGGGGCTTTCCTAGAGCAGGCAGCGAATCTCCAGTTACAGGGCAAGGCAGGCAGCAGCCCCACTGCTCCCTTCACGCCCCTCACTAATGCTCTTCTCCACAGTGAACTGTGCAAGGGGGAATAGCAGGGGAGTGGGAAATACTGAAAAAATTGCAGGAACCTTCCCAGGTTTAGTAGTTAGCAAGACAGTGTCAAATGCAGGGGGATGAAAAGCTTCGGAGCTTTGCAGTTTCCTGCATTTTTTGCTTTCTTTTTAATTTTCTCGTAAGTTATTTTATTACTCTGCAGCCAAGCTTTGTAATGCACTGACATCTGCTGTGTGTTTGCCTAATGCAGCAAAGCAGCGAGCCCTTCTGGCTCCACGACATGGGCCTCGGCCGGCGGGATGGGAAGAGAGGGGAAGGTGAGCGGCAGAACCCGCAGGTTGCTGCCTGTAGAGGCGTTAGGAAGGAGCAGCCCCCCTGCCCCGAGGGTACAGCAGCTTCGCTGGCACGGGAGCGAGCCGGTCCCCGTGCTCCGAGCAGCAGTCCTGCTGACTGCCTGCAGTCATTGCAGTTTAGCAAGAGCTGCCTTTGCCCAATCTTTGGGTTTTTGCTCCAGTTGGGAAGGGGGGGATGCAGTGGCGGCTGCGGGTGGCCCGCGCGCCTCGCAGCCCCCACTGGTGCCGGCCACGCTTCGAGGGGACCTTCCGGAGGCCCAGGGCAGCACCGAGCAGAAATCTCTTGCCAAAACACCTTTAAATGAGAAATTGACCTTTGTCCACTGGAATAGTTTAAGTCAGTTCCACTTTCTGTCAAAAATCAATCATTTTTCTAACAAAAAAATGAAGCCAAGCTGAGATCTTTTGGTTGTGTTTTTCCATTGAAAGTGTTTTCAGAAACATCCTTTCTATTTGAGAAGCCAAGTGTTTTACCAGCTTTGGGGAAGAAGCTCTTCCACAGCAGCAGTACAAAACCAAATAGTTACCCTGGAAAGGGGGGAGCTTCCTATCCAATTGTTTCTGAAAACGCAGCCTGCAGCCAGCTCCAGCGCCTGCGGACACGGAGCTGTGACGGTGCCCGCACCGGCTGAGGAGAGGGGCAGCCCTGCGCCTTGAGGCAGGAAGACGGGCGCCCTCTCGTCTCCTTCCCTCCCAAACTGGGGGTAAAAGCTTGCTTCGTAAATGCAGAGTTTTCTAGAAAATGCAGGCTGCACATGTGGCATAAGGGCTAGTTTCTCCTTTTGTGAATTCCCAGCAAATCCAAATTCTGGGTGTGAATCTGCCCTTGGAGGTTGCTGTGCTATGTGACAGCACTGAAAGCACTGAAACCAAAAAGTGCATCTTTCCCTTGTCAGAAGCCCTAAACGGGAGGGGAAATCCTGCTCCCGTTGGGATCAGCAGGGTAATTCCTCCTGAGCTTCAAAAGGACCAGGATTGGGCTCTGCGCTGTGCTGAGCGCCGGGGAAAAGCCCCGGTGTTCCTCTTGGCTGCGCTTTCCCCTGAGCAGGGAAGGGGCTGCATCGCTCTCCCACCGGCCGGCCGGGTCGGGAGCGCTGGTGCGGGAAGGCCCCGGGAACGCTTCTCCAGCTGCACCGGGCATTAAATGGCTGCCCTGTTCGTTTGGGGGCTTCAGTGGGAGTGATGGCTTCTCTGGAGGCTTCGGCCAGAGCACCCCTCACCATCTTCAGTGCTTCAAACAGCACCTTTTCAAACCCAGATGTCTGAAATCAGTCACCATGATCAGCATGTAGACAGGAATTCGCTGGTACCTCTAGAGATACTGAGTGTTACTGAGTTCTAAGCAACCATAATTAGAAAAGTCAGTGGAGTGGTTACTGGAGGGTCTGAAGCAGGTAAAACTTGGTCACCTGCCATGCTTCTCTGTAAATACTTGAAGTCCCCAAAATTGTGATGGACGGTTTAAATGTCAGGTATATCACTGCAGCAGTGGGTAGATACTCAGGCTTTAAGCAGGGTTGCAGTCGTTACTAGATGAAGCTATTGGGTCAAACTGAGCTGCTTTTTCTGCTTCAGAATTTAAGGCATGCACGGGGCTGCATTTGTTTCTTGATACGCACTGCACATTTCCAGAGCAGCTCTCTGTGTAGATGCCGGGATACGCGGAGCACTAAAAGCTAACAAACCACTCGAGGCAAAAAGGTTCCAAAAAAAGCCAAACCCCTTCATTTCCTCTCCTACGTTTGAGTCAGATAACATCAAGGTTAAAAAAAAAAAAAAAGCCAGCCTTCCAGCCTGGCCATTAAGAAAGAACTGCAAGAGAAGAACAAGTTTTAATTTTTTGTAACTGGAAAATTATGCCAAACATCTGCTGAAGAAGCGATGTCTGTCTGGTGCAAGTCATGCTCCCGTATTCAGGGGCTTTGCAGCCCTGACCAAACACCGAGCCTTGCACCCTGTGTGCCCCGCTGGGCACAGGGGCTATTCCTGCTTGACACCAGACACCGAGGGCACCGGGCAGGTGAGATGGGTGGCATGGAGCTGCCTGTGCCAGGGACATCCTTCCCTAGCCAGCGCAGTGCCTGTTGCACGGCAGGGCTCTGCTTCCAAGGTTGCACAGCTGCCCCCAAAGTCAGGAGTTGGCTGGACTTGACATTCTGCTGCTTTTAGAGCAGGTTATGTATTGTTGTACCATCCCGTTTGTGTTGTATTGTGTTCATATTGTGCTGTCCCGTTTGCTGCTTAACAGAAGAGGGGAGTTGTAGTCAACTGACAGGTTGTTTGTGTCCCACTTGTGTCCTGTGCATCGTTTGGGTCGTTAAGGACCACAGACTGCTCTTGACCAGTTTGCCTCAATATATCACCAAAATTGATAAGATTTTGAAGATAAGTCCAACTTGCCATTGAATAGGATAAGCGATGTGTATCTCCTGAGCCTGGTGTGCACTGGGGTGATTCCTGCGGATGCTGGGGTCATTTATCCCCCTCGGAAGCTGTGCCTGGGCCAGGATTTTGCACCCGCTCTGCTGGCGAAGGGTTCAGGGGCCGGGCTCAGCTGTTAGTTCTGCCCAGGGCTTTGGCGTGACCCTTTGGGTCGCAGAATGGGATAATTTGTGTTTAATAGAGTTTTGATTTGCCTCTGGAGCATGCATCAGTTCTTCTGGTAGCTGTTCCTATATGGGGTGTATTTTCTTTATTTGCTGGGAAGGATAGCTACAAAATGAATGAATAAAAGAAAACCATTTAAAAATGACTTAAATGTAAGTAAATGTGATAGAATGAATGGGCTGAACTTATATGTCCCTCTCCAGCTGGATTGGACCCAAGCCCCTTCTGAGGTGCCAAGGCAGTTGGCTTGATTACTTTTGGTGCTTGGTCTGCGTTCCCTTGCACTGGAGGAGCAAGCGGATGCTGGGAGCAAACGGGACACGCAGCGGCTCTGGCCGGGGCAGAAGCAGGACGGGCTGGAAACGCTGTGCGGGCTCCTGGGCTTGGTACTTTCCCAGCCCACGTTTGTGCGCTCAGAAACTCAGAATAAGGTGGCGATAAACAGAAAGATCTCAGGGTGGCTGCACAGACAAAACTGAACCTCCACAACCGAGGTTTCATAAGCTGAGGTTTTTCAGCATAAACTGAAAATTCACATTTATCAGCGTTTGTATTCTTGCTACGGGGGAAGTGGAATGTTTGGGGGTTGCGTTGTGCTTCTAAGGCAGCTGGTGCCTTGGGGCAGTGGAGGAACTTAAAAGACTTCAGGGGTCCAAGTCACCTTCCACTGACACCAGGACCTCGGTTTCCAAAGTTTTGCATGCTTTAAAGTTACATATTTAAGTTTGGGGGGGAACTGTATGTGATCTGAAGTTGACTTTGGCCAGAGTTTAGGGATTTTTTTTCCTCTAGAAGGAAGAAAATAGCTTTCACCACACTGCTTCCAACCGATTCTCTCAAGATTGCATGTGGTTTGATCCAGCAAAGCAGAGATTTGCTCTGAGATCAAAAACGGTTATTTAAATGGAAATCTCACAATCTTTTTAGGCACGGGGTAGTTATATTTGAAAAAAAGGGAAAGGAGCTGGTGCTTCCAGTTGCTCCCCGGGCAGATGAGCCGCGGCGCTGGCTGCCCGCGCCGCTGCCTGCAGCAGGGCTCGCCCCGCGCGCCGCGTCCCCACGCCAGCCCCGCACGCGCGTGTCGCGCGGACCTGGCGGGTTTCTGCGGCACGAATAACCTCTTTGCATTGTTTCCTCGACGCTGTAGTGTCGCACACCCTGCGTGGAAACAGTTTCGCAGGTTACCTGAGTTCAGAGCTGCAGTTGTGCTCAGAGAAACGGTGGAAGGTATAAATTGTCTCTGCTGTCCTTACAGTGGTTGGACGACTTTTTCTTGGAGCTTCCCCTTTAAAATAATCTTATATTTGTACCATTTTTGTTTTAGTTGCATCTTCACCAAACCCTGCATTTTTTTGCAATGATCCAAACAATTTCGTTTTTCGATTAGCTGAAACAGCTAAATCCTAGCTAAAACGGTGTTCCGTTAAATAACATGTATTTCTTAGTAACAAGAGCAGAAGCACCACCTGATTTGACGCTAATTTTGTTGCACACACAAACACACACACACGCACATACACACACACACACAAAAAGGAGAGAAACAAAAAACAACCACTGTTATTTTGCAGCTCGAAGGCGCCGGGACGTGAGCGGACTCGCCCGCTTCCTTTCGCTTTGAGGAAAAATAAGCATCGGTTTCTCGGCGTTAAAAGGAGCAGCTCGCTCTGCCCGCGCGAGGGGAGTCCGTTGCGGTCGCGCGTGTTCGCGCTGCGCGGGCCGGGGCGGCAGGAGCGCGCGGACACGCGCGGACACGGCCGGACCCCTCCGCGGCTCGGGCTGCGCTAGCGGAGCAGGGAGAGGAGGTGCCGGGGGGCAGGCGGGGTGCGGGGTACGTGCTGCGGGATGCGGGGCTCGCTTCCCTGCGGGCCTGCGCGCCCAGCACAGACACCCTGCGGGGCAGATCGCATCAGCGGAGCGGCGGGGACATGGAAAACATACGGGCAGGAAGGATGAAACTGCCTGTCTTGCGAGGAGTAGGCGAGGGAGTAGGAGCAGGCTCAGAGCTAAACGGGACGGTGAAAACTTGGATGGCGAGGGAGTAGGAGCAGGCTCAGAGCTAAACGGGACAGTGAAAACCGGCCTCGCAGCACCGGCTGAAAAGCAAAAGCGGCTCTCGCTCTCCGCAAACACTCCCTCCGAAACGGTCCTTGGAGGCGGCGGGGAGCTGAGTGCGCCTGGGACGCTCCCCTCGGGCTCTGCTAAATCGGCTTCTATTCGATACGACTTCATCCGAGATCTTGATAAGGTTGCTCTGTTCCTCGTGAAACTCCCGTTATGGATGTGCGGCCATCACGG
>JASSRY010000665.1:374421-392482 GCA_032466555.1 Tinamus major | reverse complement strand
TCTTCTTCTTCTTCTTCTTCTTCTTCTTCTTCTTCTTCTTCTTCTTCTTCTTCTTCTTCTTCTTCTTCTTCTTTTTAATTTTCTTTTTCTCTTTCTTTTTCTTTTTCTTTTTCTTTTCCCTTTTCTTTTTCCTTTTCTTTTTTATTCCTTCTTTAATGTTACCAAGCCTGTAATCTGGGGTTGGAAGTCTTTCTGTATGACTTTTTTTTTTCCCCTATAAACTACCGTTCAGTTCAGCCCAGAGGAGCAAAGCGCTGTCTGGGACAGTCACCAGTTAGCGTGGAATAGAAATGGGAACCACTTGTTCAAACATCCCAAGGTCCCAAAATCTCTACGAGCCATCACAGATTTTTTTTTCCTTCGTCGTTGTCGTCTTTTTTTTCCCTCCTATTTTTTCCCCTTATTGGAGAGGGGAGTAGGGGGACTCCGGGCAGGAATGTCTGCTCGGGCGGCTACAAGCATCATAAGATTTCGGTTTACTTTCTTTTTCTTCTTCTTCTTCGTGTTTTTTTTTTCCTTTTTTTTTTTCTTTTTTTTTCCCATCACTTTTTCCATTCCTCGAGGATTTTTTTTTTCAGTATCTGAATCAAAGTGCATTATTCCAATTTCTTTTTTTTTCTTTACTTTTGTTTTGTTTTATCTTAGCCCTTCTTCATGTTTTCATTTAAAAAGTGACAGAATCGGTGGAGCCCTCGACTGTTTCCCATTAGCGGCAGAGTTCACCAACGTGTCTTGCTGATGTTCCCCATTACCCGTCCCGCGGGTCGCAGGCGGCAGCGGCCACTAAGTGGTTGCAGTCGCCCCATGTGCAACGCGCCCCGCTCCGCGCCCCGCTCCGCTCCGCGCCCCGCTCCGCTCCGCGCTGCGGCTCCGCGCTGCCCCCTGGCGGAGGCGCCGCTCTCGGAGCCGCCTCCTCCCCGGGCCGGCGGGTCCCGCTCGGATTCGGTGGCTTTGCAGCCGCCCGAGGAGGCTTTTGCTGCCCGGCTTTCGTTTTCACATCCCTGCATCCAGAACTCAGTGTGCGGCCCGCTGCTCGCGGGCAGATTCCCATTTGGCGTTGCAGGATCCGCACGAGACGAGCAGGACAACAAGCTGTGCCCAACGATCTAGTCCTTTCCGCACAGGGCTGGCATTCACCGTGCACAGGCACAAACTAGCCGCTCGTTGACAGCACCAGTTTGTGCTTCGTGCAGTAGATGCGGCGTCCTCAGAGGTGCCGGCTCCTGCATGGAGCCACATTCCTCCCGTGGCATTAGTCACTGCCGTTTATTTAGAAAAGAAGTGACGGCGAATCCTGAGGGAAGAAGGAAGCGCTGCTTTATCTGCGCTGACCCCGGTGCCCTGCTGAGGCCTGGGACGGGGCCGTCCCTGTTTCGCTTCTGCAATGGGCCGGGGCAGAGGCTCCTCGGCGCTGACAGTGTCACCCTGGGGACACCGTGCCGAGGGGACAGCGAAAAGGGAGGGAGCACGACAGCCACGGGAGCCCTGTCTTTGCAAATGTGCTGCCTTAAGCACTGCGCGTAGGTGGCACAGGAGGACTGCAAGTGTGATCCCGGTGTTCGTGTTTCAGCCGCAGTCATGGCCGGAGGGTACGTGGGGCTGTAGCTGCCCCCGCTCTCAGCATGGAAACACCGACCGCAGCGGCCCCGAGCTCCCTGTTAGCATTTTGTAGCATTTCCAGACTGCTGCTGAGGAAAGGGAGCTTGCTCCTGGAGAACTTGCCGGGACTGCTGCTTCGCACGGACCTCATGGAGTCGGGGCAGGGGGTTATATTAGGTGTGCGCCTCTGCTGCTACTGGGCTATCTGCTGGAGAGTGATATTTCCCCTGCTTTGTGCAATGCTGCGGGGAGCATTGCCATGCTTGAACCGCCGAGTCCTTCCCAGGCCCTGGAGGACACGGAGCGTGGCCTGATAGTCCCTTGCTGTTTTCTGGCTAGCAGTGGGAAAGGAGGCTCGAAACGGGCTGGGAGAGCGGGGAGGAGGCAGAGCCGTAAGCGGGGCTGGGACGGGGCGTCTGCGCACACTGCGCCAGCGGGTTGGACACAATGTGAGAAATGTTTTTCTGTATCACTTATATTTTAGTCAAAATGTGAAATGAGCTCCATGTGGCAGCAGCCAAAGGAGAGCAAAAGGGAAAGAAAAAAAGAAGCACTCTCCAAAAGTTTCGATTATCCCTTGAAGCTATATTACAACATCTACTACCCTAATTGAATCAGTGTGAGAACTTTTCCCCTCCGCTTACATCTCCGCTAGTGTCTGTCCACTTTTCCCTGGGGATGCACTCATTAAATGCAGAGATGTGCAGGGCACACCCGCACCTCGGCAGGTTTTAACATTTGCTTTAATGCTTTAACTCCTGAGAAGGAAGAGCCAGGAATCCACTACGATATCTCCCTCTTCTGTACTCCTCCTTGCAGGCTTAGCAGCAGGGTATGATGCAGCAAAGTTTGAGCAGCAGCACTGAGATGGGCACTGAGAAGACTGTAGAATAATTGATAATTTCCAGTGAATTTGTTGGGGTGAGTCATAGAAATCCTGGAGGTGCCTGTAAGGAGTCACTAAGGGGGCTGCCGGTGATGGAGAAGAAGGGATGGATCCTGGTGATGCTCAACCTCTAAAGCCTGGTGATCCTCATAGGTAGGTGAAAGGACGTCGAGGGAGGGTCTCACTGCCCACCGGGGGCCTCAATTAAACCGTACGGGGCATTTTTACAAGCATGGAGAAAGGGTGGGGAAAATCTCCCTGCTTTTCAAAGTATCAGCGCTATTGCTTGACAAATAACTAATTGACAGCTCAGAAAGCAAAAGCAATTGATACCCAGGCATGTCTGTTCTGTAAGTATTCACATGTGCAAAATAATACGTGATCTACAAAAACATATGGCTCTTGTATCAAATACATGGAATCAAGTTGAATTATGAAGACTTTGAAAAGGTCCTCAGTTTAACTGCACACGTCTCTCTGAAATGTCCGGCTAGGTTTAGTGGAACAATTAAAAACAGATAGATTGTCAGGATGCATAGAGCGAAGTTAGAGTTAATGCAGAATGAAAGAAATGAATGACTGGGAATGAGAGAGAAGAGCACAAACAGCAGGAAAGAACTGAGGATGAGTGAAGAAATGCTGATGAAAGAGGGTAGGGAGAATGGGAGAGCCTGAAACAGAGCGGGGAGACAGAAAGGAGTAAGAAAGGAGAGAGGCAGAAATGAAGAAAGGATAGAGCTGGGAAAGACCAGGGGAGTGGTAGGAAAAATTCCAACATGTAGTGGGGTGATGTGGCAGCTGTTGATTAAAAAGTCAGAGTGATAAATTAGGGTAATGCTGTTTAAGGCAATTTTTGGTATTGTAATGGTGCTAAATGTGCACCAGAATATGACTGCCTTCTTTCAAACAGGCCCTTTGCTACTTTTAACACTGGCTTCAGCCGTTGTATTGGGGACTACTGCGACCATTTGTTATGTGTCTTTGAGTAAGATTTTTATACTCGTGCTCAGAAAGCTGGTCTGTTGCTGTGCCAGAAATACCACGCTTGGCCAGCAAAAATGACTTTGACAGGATGGTCCGTGTGGCTTTGGGAAGCCGCCTCAGGGAAAGGGGAGCGGGAGACCAGGCGTCTGGCTCGGGATATTGCAGTGGGCCACGTTCCTCTGGGGAGCTGGGCATCCCCGGGGCTGCTGCCAAACCTTCCTGCATCTGCCCATCCATGGGCCCGGGCAGACTCCTCCGGAAACCCTTTGCTGGATTTTCTTAGCCCTGTCCCAGGGTTCATTTCACAGGTGCCCAAGGCTGTTGTCTTCTCTTGCTGCAGGTCAAACTGCTGCTGTGCCCACTGACCTCAGCGTCCCCGCAGTTTGGTTGTGTTTTTAGAGAAATCCCCCCAGCGCGAGAGCAGTCTGCGGAGGCAGGATCCCCAGATGGCACCCCGGCAGCAGCCAGGCTTGTCCAAGGCTGTTTGCCAGACAAAGCTGACACGAGCACACAAAAATACTTGGCCTCAGTCATCTCTCCACAGCCAGAGTGGAGAGAGGAAATTTCCTCATCTTACCATCCAAACCATCACTGCTTGGTTTGCTTTCGGGTGCCTGCGTGGCCGAGTGTACCATGCAGGCAGCTGCTGGGCTTGCACTGCTTCCCAGTTTTCCAAGGGCCATTCCAGCTCCATTTCTGTCCTCACTTAGTGCTCCTCCCAGGGTGCGATCAGACTCCTTCAGTTCCTTCCATACACTATGGACAGCTTCCCTCTTCACCCCAAAGCATCCCGAGAACTTCCCGCGGTTGCTGGGTCCCTTGTCCCTCCAGCAAGGGCACCTTTTTGATGGCACTGATGGACGGGTCTGTCTGTAGCTGCTGTATTTGGTGGTGCTGTTAGAAATCACTCTCTGCAGTTCGTTAGCGACCCGCATGATGTGTTCACTCACCCTGCTGCCTATGGCTTTGTCCAGATCACTCCTACTAAGATTTTCTATTTTCAGTGAGAATCACAGGTCTATTCTTAAGTGTTTCATGGCAAATCCCTATTGTTCTGAAAAAAAAATGGCTTCCAGTGATGTCTGAACCATTTCCGAATGTCTTTGCTGCTGCTTTGGATAAAAATCTGAGTGAAATTTTGCCATTTCCCCTCAACCTTTAATTCACTTCTCATCATTTTTGACTAGCTCTGTTATGCTGTAAGACAAGAAACAGAAATCTGGATGTTTAACATTTAACAATGTCTTATTGTCTCCTTGCTCTTGGAAAAGGGAATGGAAGAGGAAAAGCCTCCCATACAGCTGTAAACAAAGTTGAAGGAAGTGAGTTCACTGTCCACGGGAAAGCACAGCACTCCCATGGAGGAGATTTTTATGTCAGTTGTGGGGAAATGCACCGCTGCTTTATTACGGAGCAGTTCTTTGGGCGCTGCAGTGCCAAAAGTTGCATGGGGAAACCCCAAACACGCCCGTAGTGCCCTCTGTGCACCTGCCTTGAGATGGATTGTGGTGAAGGTGGTGGTGAAGGTGGCCTGCAAAGAGGAAGGTCAGTCACAAAGGTTATGTTGAGTTCAGTGACGAACACTTGGACCTGCTAGGGAGAAGGCAGCGCTGAATCCTTCCTTTACCAGGGAGATCCAGTGCCAGAATCCTCCCTCTCCCCATCCATGGTTCCTCCCCGCCTGCTGCTTCCAAACCTTGGCTCTCCAGAGTCCTCTTCCCTCCCTCATCGTGTCCTGGGTTTCCTTTACCTTGTCCCCGCCGCTGCCCTCCCTCTGGGCACCTAGTGACCTGGGACCCCACAGGTGAGGGGTTCGGTGTCCGCAAGTCCCTGGAGGTCAGAGCTGTGATCACAACATATGGGGAAACAACACAGCTTAACTTCTGAGGAGGTGAAAAAAAGAAAAAAAAATCCCAATGTTTTAATAAAAGAAGAGAAAAAAAGACACAGACCCAGAAACCAGCCGGATGAAATCTGCTTCTAGAGTCTGAGGCTGAAGGAAAACATCACTGGAGAATGGGAGATGAAATGGTTAAAAACAACAAAAAAAAAGAGTATACAAAGTTAGAGACCTTTGTGAGAATGGCAAATAAATGGGCAACAGCTCGGTAATGTGCAAAATTATGGTCACTGTTGCCTGATGCAGAAAGGGAAGTGCTATATTCAGTTTTAGAGCCTCAAGTGAATAATGAAATTGTGTGTAGCATCATCACGAAGGGCTTTCTTAGGGATATTTGTGATATTTATCTTATCTGTCTCTCTGTGTGAATAGAGAAAAGGGAGGCAGTAGCTTTAATGCCCGGACTTGGCTAAAACACAAACAGAACTGAGGATCCTACTTTTATCCCCTTCCTCCAGAAGATGGCAAAAGTTAGCTGGACTTCACATGGGCAGAGAGAGAAACTCGCAGCTGCAGAGCTGCTCGTGCTCTGCTCCATTTCCCGGTCACCGCCTGTTTAACACAAGTGCTGTCCCCAGGCCCGCTGAAATAACCAAGTCCTTGGAGCAACGAGACAGAGCTCGACCAAAAAGCCGTTTGTGTCGTCGTGTGCAGGGCGAGCGGTGGAGCCGCGGCGTGCGGCAGCGCGGAGGAGCCGCGCGGTTCGCTGCGCCTTCCCCTGTGCAGGGGCAGCACGTGTGAGCGACGTCTCCGTGGAGGGCAGAGGCAGGAACGCAGCTGGGCGCAGCTTAAACCTGCTGCTTGAAATAAGAGAGACCTGAGCTGCAGGGTTTGCAGTGGTCACAGTGTTACAGGGCTCGCAGCGCACGGTCGCGCTCCTGGGGTGCCCATCAACGAGGTCGGCCCCACGGTTCTGAGATGAGTTTTGGCTATGACAGAGAGGGGAACTTGTATTTATAGAGGAATCCTGACTAAACAAGGGAAGAATGTAAAATAAATACATATAGCAAAACATCAGATTAAGTACAGATTTGGCAATAAGAAAGCATTTTCCAGCTCAACAAAGAACACTAGAAAAAGGAAAGATGTACTACGAATAAAATCAGAAGAAATACAAAATACCCTTTTCTTTCTCATATACTTTGTTTATTTTGTTCCTATATTTAGCTGCTCTGGCAGTTTATAGTCTCAGTATTAGGAATATGTGAAAGCATTTGAGTAAAGGGACACACTGGAGTCAAGGGGCTCTCTGCCAGCAGAGGAGAACTGAGGACTCCTTGTTCAGAGGACACTGCCGAGGTGTTTGGCCTCAGCCTCATCTGGTGCTCACCCCACAGTCAGGTTCTAAGTTGATGCCAAACGCATTTGTCCCCCCATTTTTTTCAGCCTAAGGGTTTTCCCAGCTGCTGTAGCCATAGTGAGTGATCAGTGATCAGTGGAGCTGATCCTCCACCGGAAGGAAAAGCAGGAGAACCAGGCAGGAGGACACCAGAGACACCTGGCAAAAGCCCCTGACAACATGACAGCAACCCATGATAACAATGCAGCAACTCAGGACAGCTATTGCCCCTCTTAAATCTCCTCTAAGGGGAGGCAGGTTTTGTGCCACCCTGGGGGAAAGGTCCAGCTGGCTTCTTGCAACAGGGCAGAAAGGCTGGTAGTCTGAGGACACGTGAACTGCTTTTATATCGAGTTTGGGTCTGGGACAAGATGCTGCTGTTCGTACACACGTTTTCTCCTTTGGTCAACATTCAATGTATCAGCCTCATTGCCTAAGGCCTGCAGTGAGATAATGATTGTATCTTCTGTTATGAGAAAATGTTCATGTCACAGTTGACTTCTTTGAGGTCATATCCTTATTATTCAAGCTCACTGGGAAATTTTAACATAGTGATTCCCTGGCCTTTCACTCCCCGAGGAAATGCAAATTTTTAAGAAGAACTTGATTTTTTTTTTAAAAAAAAAGATTTACAGTCTTTTAAAAAAGGCTTACAGTGTCAAAATATTCTGTTTGCCATCCAGGAGGAGGAAAAAATCTCAGTATTTCCAAATTTCTGAGTGTGCTGAGTTTTGTGGATAGCAGAACTGTACACATGAGTATCGCCATTTGGCCATTTTTAGCAAATGAGAAACATCACCCGATACGGGGAATGAGCCTGGATCTCTTTAATTGTTATGACTCAGCAATCAGGACGGTCAAGAATGAATTCTGATCACGCTGCAAGACCAGATCGTGCAACTGTCGCCGAGTTAGTTCAATCACGCCGGCTGCGTCACCCTGGTTTCCCTAGTTAAGAAGCAAAGGAAGCAGCGAGACAATAGCTACAGTGGTAGGAAGCTCTCCAGCCTCACCCTGGCTTCCTCTCTGCTCCAGGGTATTACCTGCTTGTTTGCCTCTCTCCGCTGCGTTCACCTTCCTCCAGGCCCGGCCTCTGGCCGCTCTGCTCTGGAGACAAGGAGCTGCACAGAGGTGGTGGCTCTCGAGGTATCGTCCCGCCTGTGCCGCCGCGGGCGCTTCCGCGGCCACCGAAAGCACCAGAGGACTCAGTCGTGGCAAATCGGCAGAGGCTGAAGCAGTCTCTGCCACCTCTGTTACAGTGCACATCAACAGGGACTTGGTGATTTATTCTTTGTTTTTACTATTTAGCAGCTGACATTTCGACACAGCTCGTAACAGTGCATTGGGGAAGTGGATTGTTTCTAAATCTGTGCTTGCAGATTTGAAACGAGGATAAAGTCTGGGGAGATGCAGTGTGCACATGGAATGTTCTCCAGAGGGGCCGGGGCTGAGGAAATCCAACACAATGAGGCTGGAGCTGTCCTGAGACTGCAGGCTGCTGATGGAGGGCGATAGAGCACGTATGAGCTTTGAAATGCCAGTGGAAACTGGAAATTTGTGGCTGCTTCTCCAAACCCTGCTCAGCTGTGGGATCACAGATACCACAGTAAAACACTGAAACAGTATTTTTGTTATGTTTGTTTGTTTTGCAGCTAAACTCCAAATACGTTGTTCCTCAATGTGTCTCTGTCGGTGATGGAGCCTGGCCCTCTGTCTAGCCACCTCAACAAGAAGCCTTCGCCACTGTAGGTGCTGTTTTCAGGCAAGCTGTGGTCTGGAGCGGTTGTGACACAGCACTGCCCTGGTACAGTCACATTCCTTTGTATTAGCCACAGTCTCCCCGTACTTCTGTCCCAGCTGTTTTCTCTCAGACCCCTCTCCCCAGTCAGTGAGTCAGCACCAGCAGTGCTCTCTAGTGTAGGCATCAGGGCCCTGAGGCCCTAATGGCCTAAGCAGCCTCACCTGGAGCCTCCACCAGGCCCTTGCCCATTGGCCCGGGAGCCCATTTAAGCTCAGCCAGGACCACTCTTCTTTTTCTGATTTGTGTGCTGCAGCCTCCTGTGGAGGCAGCACTTGGCTGGATTGGTGAGGTATGAGCTGCTGGGTGGCCTTTTGGCTGGGGAGAGGAGCCTTGGGAGACGGGCCTGCTGTTTGGCCTCCTCTCCTTGTGGAGAGCAAGTGAATTGTGTGGGACAAAGACAACCCCTTGTGTAAGAAAAGGTTTAATAACTGCTGTATCCCTCCCAGCTATTGTCCTGTTGTCCCTGTTTTCTACTCTTAGTTTATCTGGGTGTTGCCTGCCCTGTCTGGGCTCCTGCCTTGGCTCTGCCTTCTCTTGTTTTGGGGCAGCATCACCTTTCGGGTCTCGTTGGCTGCTTCTTCAGCCCCCTGTGCTTTGCCAGCAGTTTCCTGTTCCCAGCAGCGGCTGCCAGGCTGGCATGCCCATTTTCTGGGCTTCTGTAGTAGTGGGTGGCTTCATCCTTTCCTTTCCTACCGAGGCTCCTCGGGCATTTCACTTGAGAAGAAGGTGCCGCAAGCATCTTGGATAGGGGCACAGCTCCTGCTGCAGTCAGCCCAGCCTGTCCCTGGTGGCCCTGTGGCTGAGCTGCATGGGATGCCTCCCTCCCCTCCCAAGTCCGGTCCCACCCCGTGCCCTTTCCCTTCTCGCAGGGCTTCGGGAAACCTGCCCGCGGGCAGACGGCAGCGGGCCCGGCCGCCCCCCTGGCGCTTCAGGACACGGCGCGAACACGAGTGGGTGGGAACAGGGGCCCCGGGTCGGGGCTTGAGCCGGGCGCGAGGCCCCGCGGTGCCGCCCGCGGCCGCCAGGTGCCGCCCGAGGGCGCGCGCTGGGCGCGGCCCCGCCCCGGGGCGCTGCGGGGTCGGCCCGTCCCGCGCAGGCGCGGCCGTGTGCGCGGCCGCCCGTGTTGGCGCGTGGGTTTCTCGAAGCTCCTCTTAGGTTTTTGGCTTCAGCGAGGTTTGACAGCAAACTGTGTAGCTTAATTACGCACTGTGTGAACAAGTATCTCCTTTCCTTAGATTTGAATTTTCAACCCTTTTAGTTTTCTTTAATATTTTTGTGTGTTATAGCCAGTCAGGAAAGAGCTGGTTTCTGTCTGCTCCCTTCATTCCCGAGCCTGCTTGTTGAAGCCTTGTACTCACCTCCCTGCTGTGCTAGAAAGTCTGCTTGGGTTTTGGCCAGCTGGGTATCATCAGCACCTGTGCTGGGATGAAGCAGGTGATGGCTTGGGGCTGGACTTGCGCCCTGGAGCCAGTGGGCCCCTCTTTACCACTGTGCTGAACATCCAGGCGTCCCCTTGGCTTTTTGACCATAGCTGGGCTCTGCTGTGAAGTCTTCACTGAGCTGCTGGCAGTAATAGGTGTTTAAATAAATAAATAAATAACTCACATTAATATAATGACCTGTGAGCAGCACTACCTGAAAATGATCTGCTGTTGTTACTTGGATGAACTGCAGTTGTTATATGTATATATACATTTTTAAACAAACTGGGCTAGCCTGTATTTTATCCCCGTAATTTTCATTTGGCTTGAGGTGTTTGTTAGTGCAGTCAGTAAATAAGAACAAAAACTAATCCCTCAGCAAGAACTTATTCACCCATTGCCCAACAGTGTCTCAAAGGATTTATTGGATGACTGTTTTCTGGCAGTGGATAAGATGGAGTGAGCAGTGGAAGTGATATTTGTTAGGATAGATTGGATCATTGATGGGAAAGCAGATCCAAGCTGCGTTTCAGCTTTGGTGAGTGTGCAGGAGACAACTCTATTTTGGAGAGCGAAATGTGTGTTTCCTTAAGGATTAGTAGGGTAAAGCAAAATATGTGGGTCTTCAAGCAAGTTGGCATGTGGATTTTGTTATGCTTATTTAAGGTTATCCCAACAGGCCAACACTCAGGCTTTATTGAATTTTGCTGATGAGGGGGTTTCTTTCTCTCCAGATTTCCTTCATGGGAAGGAGGGAATGGCCATCGGTGAATTCCCAATTGTCAGCTCTGAGTATGTGGCCAGGACATATGAAAATAAGATGGCATTTCTCATTAGTAGGAATGGTAAAATCTGGCATGTATTTAACACCCCTAGTTTTCTGCTTATATAGAGTGTTGGTCAGGTATGAACCGAAAAACCTGCCAATGAAGGAGTTTGAAGGAAGGAAAGAGTATCTGAAGACTAGCAACAAATGATGTTCTTTGTTTTGCCCTGTTGTGCTGAATATCTGTAAAAATGACTATGGAGAAGCGTCAGATGAGGTTTAACATTCTGCAGTTGTGTGGATGGTTTTGTTAATGTTCTGTGCTTTGTTTTTAACAGGTGAGGTTTTTAATTAATATTGTACATTTAAGAAAACAGTAAATGAACACTGAAAGCAATGACTGTAGTTGGACAAACCCATAAAAAAACAAACATAACAAGGAAATGAAAGCACCGTGAAATCTTTATTAGTTTATAATTACTTTAATTACTTGGCTGTTCTGTTGTGTTCTTTGTTTCTTTATGGCACCATTTTTCGAAGGGAAGTCCTGGCTGAGCCCTCGCAGTGGGAATGCAGAGAGTCGCTCCCCGGATCCGTGGCGGTCACTTCCAGAGCAGTGTCACAGCAGCAGCCTGAACTCATGTGGCCAATGGCTTTGCAGACATAATGGTGCTGTATGTATGTGCATCTCAACTTGTTTTTCAGGATCTGTGGCTGTATCATGAAGCTTGCCTCTCAACAACAGGAAAAAAAAAAAAAGCACTCGTCAGAAGAAATGCATCAGTACGAAATGCAATTCTCCCAACTAAAGTTTACAAGAGACAACGACACAATCCACTGTGCCCTTCTGCAGGCAACAAAGGTAACTTGTTATGCAACATAATGAGGAATTGTGTGTGGTAGATGGGCCGTGGCTTTCAGTTGCAGGGCACTAGCATCAACAAGCACATGCAGTGCACAGAGATAAGAGAATTCCTGTACATAGCAGAGAATTAAAAAGGATAGATTGTTATCGCTTACACATTACTGGGATTAGTGCTACAGCCTGTCATGGTCTGGGCAGGACTCGTGTTGCTTCCTTTTGGGCTGGTTTCTGCCTTGGACTGACTTTCAGCCTGGGAGGATGACAAAAGGCTGTGGCTCAGAGGCATCACACACTTCATGTGGCTCTGACACATTTGGCAAGTCTCCTGCCACCCACAGAATGGCAAGTGATGACGGAGAGTAGGGAGGGAAGTAGGATACACTCATAACAGTTTCCTCATGGCTGGGGTACACATCAGAAGATCATGATGTCCAGTTCTTCATCTTCTGCTGGCTCCTGGTAGCCTGTGCTCTCCTAAAAGCCAGTTATTGTTCCTTTAGGGAGGTCATTTAGGTATTTTGCAGATAAATGGCCAGCACTGCAGAGCTGTGAATAGAACCTGTGGCTTTTAAAGTGATGTTATTTATCTGCTTTCATGTGGTGCCTTGTGAAACAGGTCAACCTGCCAGAGTGATTGGCCTCTTGCCTGTGATGGCTTAGGCTGCTGCCTGCCCGCAGAGCTGGGGCTGGGCCCAGGATCCTGTTCGCTGACATTCCTGGGCTCTCCGAAATGCTTGTGCAACTCGCTGGGGAGCGTGTCCTGGACCAGGCTCTGGGTTCCTCAGCTGGAGGGGGAGCCTGGCAGCTCTCCTGGGAACTGAGGGAGAGGGGGCTGAAGCCATGCTCTAAATCCAGGTGGGAAAAATAAAAGTTGAAGACTCTCCCATAGCACCCATGGTATTCTGGAATGCGCATAAGCACGCCAGCTCTTATCCTGTGACACTGTTAATGTCTGTGTAGTTCAGATCTGGCCATGGAGAGTAGGTCCTGTTGGGAAGCTGGGGGCTCCTGTTCCTTTCTGTTTGATGCCTTAAGCATCACTCTTGGTGGCAGGATGATGGAGCTACCTTCATGTGTGTGTCAGTGACTCAGCATGGGCCTCATCTGTTGATCCTTGCTCCAACAGGAGCTCGTTACCTGGCACAGCTAGGACAGCAGTAGTTAAAGGCACATCACTGAATTAGCCACTGCCTGGGCCAAGCTATTTAACCTTGCAGGCCTTTGAGTTCCATGGGCGCATCATCATTTAGAGCTTCCTCTCCAATACCCAAAGATGTAACCATCCAGCCGCTGTAAAGCAGGCTGCAATTGCTATAGAAAACTTGTGAAACAAGTCTGCTGTGCTGCCTCTGCTGCAGTCCTGGTCACAGCACTAAGGCCATGCTTGTCAAACTGGTGTCTGATCTAGAATAACTCTGGTTTTGGGTCCCTGAACAGCTCCTGCACCTCATTTCCAGAGGTGCTGAGTGCCTCTCGGTCACCAGTGCCTCCCCCAAGTGCCCTCTGGCCCTGTTTTTCTTGTGTATTTTCTTTACAGCATCTTGAAAAATAGGGCTCTAGTCCTGATGGAGGTGAATTAGGAGCAGTCACGATAGAATACTTCACAGTGATACTGTGGTGGTTTTTTTTTTTTTTTTTAATTTAAGCAAGGTCAATTTAATTACCAGCCTATGTAATTAAATGAAGTATAACCAAATTAATATTACATCATAAGCAATAACATTCCATGCTGTGAGGATAGGAAGTAAACAAACCACCCTTGCTTTTCATGCAGAAGATACTATCTGGCATTTGCATAGATATTGTATACATAATTCAAGCCATCCTTCATGTGCAATGCTGTTATTACAGCTCTTGTTTTTTCACAGCAGTAGCCGACCTTCTAATGAAGAAGTTGAGAATTAGTGCAGGGATTCTAGAAAGGATTGTGTGGACTGTGCAGCATTGCATGGACTGAGCATAAACCCATGTGTGTCCTTGCTTTTTCACAGGGGAGAGCCACTTTGTCAGCACCCATTGGGATGAGAGCCACTCTGCACCCCGGGAGCGCTGCGGGGGCACACAGAAGGTGCGCAGGTGAGCGGGCACCGTGAGGAGCGAGGGCAGGGTGGCTTCGTGCTGGCAGCGCTGTGTGGTGGAGCCCCGGGGCGAGTGGGTCCGCAGGAGGCCCCGCGGTGCCCTGGGGTGTGTGGGTGTGCGGGGTGTCCCCAGGGTGAGCGGGTCCGCAGGAGGCCCTGGGGTGTGCAGGGTGTCCCCAGGGTGAGCGGGTCTGCAGGAGGCCCCGTGGTGCGGCCCTGTGGGCAGGGCAGCAGCAGCTGGTTCTCCCACCGCCGCGCTGGGGGTTGTCTTTCCGCTTGGGCTGTGCCTGCGCGGGGCCGTTCCAAGGTCAAGGCTGTTTACGGGCTGTGAGTGCAGGGCTTCCTCTCAGCCGGAGGTCTGCGGTGCGGGGTGTTTATCTGCTGCACGCTTGTGCAGCGCCTGCCCTGCTGAAACGCTGTCCTCGACGCTCACAGCCTGGCCGGGAGCTGCGCTGTCCGTGTGCTCGCAGTGCGTCTGCCTGTCCCGCAGCTCCCCGGCAGGCAGGTGCTTTGGGGAGCTGTGAGGCTTGTGCCCCATCCTGTCCCCTGGGATGGACTGGAAGACTTGGTGTCGGGGATGAAGGCTGAGGCTTCCCTTAGCTACTCCTTCCCTTGTACACTATAATGTTGTGTATTGACTGCATTGGCTCTAAAGTGGCTAAAGGCAGCAAGTGAGCACCCACCTTCAGGCAACGCCAGCCCCCTGAAGCACTTTGACAGGGAAGACCTTGGGTGTCAACACCTCTTGGTGTCTCATTTCTTGTTCCTGCCTCTTCTGCCTTGGTGACAGAGGAAGCCCTGCTGCTTCCTTAGCCACAGTAGCTGCCTTCTGTGGAGTTTATTCTCCCTGCAAGGCTATTTGTGAGGCACAGCAAGGCGAAGAAGCAGCTTGGTAGTGCTTAGGTTTAACTATCGCACATGGCTGCACACAAGGTGAGTTGCTTCCATCAGCGACTTACAAGAACATTGGTGAGTATGTGTGTTCAAAATCAAATGAAGAAAAGGGGTTTTTCCACAGGAAGAACATTTGAGCTGTGACTTGGTACATGTGGAGATATGTGTTCTAGGCCTGTACTTGTGTTCTTCCGGGTAGTGCATGAGTGCTGAGCTCCTATGGAGCAAGATGGACTTTGCTCCTTGTCAGGAAGCCTGCTCTCTGCTCGCTGCCTCTGCTGGTGTATTGATCATGCGTGTATATATTGCTGCTCTAAAGTCAGTGCTGTCTGTAGACAGGCCCTAGGTGAGCCTCTTGAGGAAATGTGTCCAGAGCACAAGCTCATTCTGATGACTCAAAGAAGCTCAGATGAATAGATATGCCTTAAATGGCTTGTAACAGAAGCTGAAAGGGCAGCACCATGTGCACATCACAGACCTGTCCCCGTGTGAGCGTGACTGCCAAGAACTTAGTATTGTTAATGAGCCAGTGCTGCTGTTTGAATACTGACCTTCAAAGCAGGTATGTTAGAGGCATTTTGTAAGTGCTAGGTTTCCATACATGCTGTTAGTGAGATGAAATTTGGGATTAGGCCCTTTGACAGCACGAACAGGCTGGGTAGCTAATGGGGAGATAAAGGATGAGGTGAGTGGGAGCAGGGGAGGTCCCTGGGGCTGAGCAGTCCTGCACTGGCGGCTCCGGGGCCGTGTGTGGGCTGTGCTTGGGCAGGGTGCTGGCTGTCAGCTGGTGCTGGCTCCCGCTGTGACCCCAGTACTGACAGAGCTGTGTCTCAGGCTTGGGCCCACAGGCACTTTAGGGGCTGTGCACGTTTCTGGCAGCAGGTAATTCTTCACCAGGAGTCAGTCAGTGTCTCCTGTCACAGCCTCGTCTTGCATCCTTACATCCTTACTGCCCAGCTGTAAAGCCAGAAACCTCATAAGCTGGTTGTGCTTATAGAGCAGCAAGGAGCTTTGCTACAATCTAACAGTTCAGGCAGAAATCAACTTGCAGTGAACCTGAAAGTCATACTTGTAAAGCCATTTATCAGTTATTAAAATATTGTATATTGGCTGCATTGGCTCTGAAGTGCCTAAATTCAAGGGTATCATGCTGTGCTTTCCCTTACATGATATTATAACAATCTTTAATGCCCTTACATGATTGCAAACAGAAATAAGGAACAGTAGAAAGCCGTATGGACTTCACAGGGCCATCAGAATATTCCAGTTTCTTATTGGCAAATATGCAAATAGCTGCTTTACCTGGCCAGATAGTGAGGAGGATCTGCTTTCTCTGTGAGCCTTCTTCCAGGAAGATCTCCCTGCTCAGGTCCCTAATGAAAGCAGCACTAAAGAACAAAGGTGGTGCCAGATAGTGGCAGGAATACAAAGGATCCTTGGGAGCTGACACACACATAATGTTGTCAGGATCCGAGGAATGCTAACTATGCTGATAAAAGTGAAAATATGGCGAGGAGTATAAAGGTCAGGATGGGCTGTCTGCTGTTGAGATCCCGCTCCGGTGGGGTTTCCTCGATAGAGGTTTCCACAGGGCTATGGGGGTGAGGAGCTGAGTAAGTCTGACTTGTCCCGCAGTAGCTCAGTGTGCGTGTTCCCTCGCCGAGCAGGAGCTGAGGTGGCCCAGCAGGGTTGGATGCAGGGGGAGCAATCCACACTCGGTGTCATCTGCGCCAGGACACTGCTGGAGGGTGGATGAAGGGTTAGTCATGGTACAGGGGAAAGTCAGAGGTTTGAACTAAGTTTTATTGGGATTGCTTAGCTGGCGGGCAGATGCAGCCTTCTGAAGGGCTCTTACTGCTGCTTGGTTTCTTTTTGAATTTTGCATTTTAGCTGCCTTGATGTAGATGGGATTATTCTAACCCAGCAGGGTGCTGAAGGGGGCCTGTGAAAGCATGGCTTGACTGTAACAGCTGCTGGCAAAGTGTGGTCAAAGAGCAGCCAGGGAGAGCATCTCACCCAAACCCTGTGAGATGCTCTAATTCAGATCTAAACTCAAAGCCGTGTCGGAAGTGACAGTTGTCCCTGTAGGCAGACCGTGCCAGGAGTGACGGTGCCCAGAGCCGAAACCCGCTGGGGCTGCATGTTCTGCTGCCCCTGTGTGCTGGGGACGGGGCCTGGGGCTGGCTGCAGTGGGGCTGGCAGAGCGGTGCGAGCTGCGCCCTGCGCAGGAGCGGGACTGCCAGCGGAGCCAGGCAGGACAGCAGCGCCCTAGCTGTGCTCTGAGCACTTATCCTAACCCTCGCTGTCTTGCAGGGGCCCTGGGGAGCGTGGTGTCTGGGCAGGTTCTGAAGCCCTTCCTGGCTGCAGGAGCTGAGGCTCTTCTGCCAGAAAGATGGGGCTTTTAAAGCGCTACTTAGCGCTGCTGACAGCATGTTGGGGGAGGCAGCCTGTGGCAGAGCAGCTGCAGTGCCCTGAGCCGAGGCAGCCGGGCAGCCTGATGCTTTTCCGTGCCTGTAGCCAAAGGGAGATGTGTCCTGGGAGAAGCCCAGCTCCTGTTTGCTTTAACTCATTGCAAGCCTGCCTCTTGCTCCCACGTGCGTGCGCTGCTGTCCTGTGCCCCTTGGCCTCGCAAAGGGCTGCTCTGTGCCCTTTGGGTGCTGGTAGAAGGGCTTCCCCTTATTGGGGTGCTGCCTCTGGGGTGGAAAATTCCCCCTTCTGGTAGCACTGCCGGGTTCCCCAGGCTGCTTCCCTGTGTGAGATGAAATAGCATTGGATGTGCTGCATCAGAAACAAATTGGAGGGGGAAAAAATCAGCTGTGAGGCTGATGTGCCAGGAAGGGATGGAGCAGGGCCACCCACAGGGCCCTGCTGAACCTCCTGGAGCTGTGGGGAGCGTGGCCAGAATGGGGCTGAGGCTGGTGCCTTGGGCTGTCGGCTTGTGTCAAACCGCTTGAGGTGTTAATGAGAAGAATCTAGCAATTAACTAGGGTTTCAGCTTTTTTTCCTTAAATATTTTCCGAGTGTGCTGTCCTGAAATGTAATCTCGTGTTTCTAAATAGCAGCCCCTGTTGAATGTGCCCGCCTCCTGCAGCAAGGTGTTATCCCTGACTGTGATTCGTGGCCAGGTTTTCCCATTCCAGCAGAGCTGCTCACCCAGGACTCTGAGTCATTGGTGGCTCCTACAAGCCAGTATCAAAACTGCTGGTGAGTCGTCCTTACAGATGTGTTTTTGGAGGGCTGGAGGCATTTTGAGCTTGAGGCTGCTGGGTTTTACTGACATGTGGGGTGTGTTGGAGGTTACCGGAGTCAGTGATCTGTCACAGCATGAGGAGTCTAGTACAGGGGAGCCCCAGTTGTCCATGGGCCCTTGGCCTTGCTTCTTGTGCGCATGACATCCTGCAAGTGTTGTTGTATCTTGCATATGTATTATTCTGCAGAATGTGTTAAAACGCAGCATGGCTTTTGTCACCACTTGCAGTAGAAATTCCCGAGTTAGGAGTAACTGTGACTGGCAGGTTTGCCTCTGCG
>JASSRY010000665.1:359197-374321 GCA_032466555.1 Tinamus major | reverse complement strand
CAGCATGGCTTTTGTCACCACTTGCAGTAGAAATTCCCGAGTTAGGAGTAACTGTGACTGGCAGGTTTGCCTCTGCGCAGAGGGCAGGAAGGAGCCTGCGCTGATGTTTCGGTCTCCCGTGTGGGGGTCTGGTTGCAACGGTGGCACAGGAGATGTGCTCCAGCTAGTGAGTGTGTGCACAGAGCCACCCTCCGGGGAGGAGCCCCTTTCAAAAGCTCCTGGTTTTGCTGAACAGCAAGGCAAATCCGGTAGGTCCTATGTTTTGGGTTTGTTGAAGTGAGATGTTCCTACAGAAAGCTTGTTGTTTTTCCCTCGTGTGGCAGAAGCTGAAGTTTCCAGCAGCAGAACACCCCCACGTCAGGGTGTTTGCGCGGTGCCAGGCAGGAGCTGCTCAGGCCTGAGGCTGAGAGGGCTGAGAGCTGCCTGGGGCGCGGCCCTGCCCCGGAGCAGCAGCCAGGAGGGAGCCTCGCCGGCCGTGTGGTGCTGCGTGTGGCGCGAGCGGGGATCCCGGGCAGCACCAACCCCTCGCGTGCCCGAGGCATCTCTGCTGCCTGTGCCCTCGCTGCCCGGCACCGGGGCTGGCGGAGCGGCGAGTGTCGGGGTGATTTTCCAGGCTTTTGGGGCATATACGAAATCCTTGAGGACCTGGCAGTTCTGCTCAGGTGGTGTGTGCTGGGCCAAGCGCTGTTTCCGGGGGAAAAAATCATGAGCAGGTTCTCAACTTTATGACCTTGGCTGCTGTGCTTCTACTAGCAGATCTTATTTTTTTTGCCTTATATAATATTTCTTGAATTCAGTGGTAGGTTTTAAGAGAACTTTTTGGGTCTATCCAGCTGGAGTTGCATTTAAGCCCATTAAAGAGCAGTGTGGCTGGGAACCTTCCTCACAACATCTGGGTATGAGCAGTGCTGGAAACAGGATACTTGGCTAAAATGAACCTTGTCTTTCAGCTATTGTGGTTTTACTAATGAGCTCAATCCGACACCTGCCTCCTTCTGCAGTGGAACTTTAGTTTAAGGATATTGTAAATGTATAAATAACCCTCTGACCTTCCTCACTTCCATCTTTTGCTCCAATCTCAGTTTCCTTCTCTTCCTCCTCATCCCCTCACAGCCTCGGGCTCGGCAGGCGTAGCTGCTGTCTCAAGGGATGTTGCCTTCTGACCGCTCTTCCTCAGCCAAGGCAGCAGTGATAAGGTTTGCTGGGGCCCCCCAAAACATTGCCTGGACCATGCTCTGCTTTTCCAAAGGCATCGCAGTGCCAGGGCCCAGGTCCCTTCCCCACAGAGGACCTGGGGGCTCAGCAGAGCTCTGGCCCTTGGGTGAATTAAAATCAGGTTATCTGCTCTGTGGACAGCATGGACTTGAATCCAAGGCTTGAGTGGCGAGACTGTAGTTCCCCAGTGACGCTGTGACCGCGGTGACTCTTGTCAGGTAATGCTGCAGGAGAGGCTTGTTGTTGTTTTTCATGCAAGTGCCTCCAGATAAAAAGCGTTTGTGTTTAAGGCCTGAATGCTGCAGATTATATTTTTAACTTACTCAATCAGTCAAAACACCATTGGCATTGAAACTTATGTAGGAAGGTTGTTTGTGAACTATTAATTATTTTCAGTCTAGTTGATGTAATGTGAAGGGTGGTTAACATAACCAGTCTTGCAAGTGGTGATAAATTCAACAAGCATTACCTCTACTGTTTCAAGAGGCTGCTTCTTATTACCCCTCGCTTACGTGGAAGCTTTCCTCCAGCTGGCACAGATCCTTTTAGTACTGACCTACAGCTTGTATTTTGCCAAGATTCAGGAAGACTATTTAAAATACCATCTTTCAACTTAGCCATGCAAAACAAGGTTTTCTTTGTTTTGTTGAAAGCAAGGTATGATGACATTATCCCAGTACTGCAGTTACCTGTCTAAATCCTGTGTTTTACTAGCTTATCTTCAGGGGAAGAACATACTTGTTAAATCACAAGCTAACTTTTGTGTTCTACTTCTATGAACAGCTTTTTCCTTAAACTCCTCCTTTCCCTTCCCTTGCTTTTAGCTACCTTACCAGTAGCTAGGGTTGTTTTTATTAGTAGTGAATGTCTGTCTGTATCTTTCTGCAGTGAGAAAGGGAAGAGATGGTATGTCTGTGGTTAAAGCAAACTCATCTGTTCTTGGTTTAGTTGCTCACTTGTGGGCATCAGATGAGAGGATATTTCATATGGAGAGAAATACAGAAATTGTTGTATATTGGGAGCACTACTGCTGTGCTGGAGACCTGCCTTTTGGCATCACACACGCTCAGATCTTTATCTGTGACTTACTGGTACTAGACTTGCTCTAGTCTAAATACAGCTTTAAGACAACCTATTTTTAGAAGCTTTTGTTACAGACAAGATTTTATTATAATTCCCCAGAATTCTACTCCCTGCTGTTTTAACGGAGGCATTTGTGTAGCTGAATGAGCTGACATGAAGGTAGTGTTCATTGCAAGCTGAACTTAAGTAGGTCCTTGGAGCAGAGAATCCAGTGAGCGCCCTGCAAGAGAACTGTTATGCCTGGGCTCTGTGTCCCTCATTCTTCTGCTTGCCACTTAGAAGCATAGATGTGTGAACCCAAGTAAATGACCCCTTATATCAGTTTCTTTTCCACATGCATCACCAGTTCAAGCACTGCAGATGGGATTTTAAACAGGAATCTGGTTCTTGCCTTTAAAACTGAGGGTGCTCAATTGCAGAGGGATTGCTGAGCTGCTGCTGCTCAGTGTATGCCCCTCAGGTGGCCCATGGTCTCAGCACCTACCAGCTGTGTAAGCTGTATTTAAAAATACCAGTTATGCAGAGCAAAGAGACAGCAGAGAAGCTGGTGTCAGATATTACAGGACTGGTTCAGGAGTCTGGGTTATCTCAAAGTGTCTTCTGAATTTTGTTTCCTAAAATACCCATTCAAATGAGTTTGTTCTGCCTGTAGCTGAGCATTCAAAATGATGGTGACTTTCTTAGGCTCAAACCTTAATACCTGTGAACTTGTGAGTAACCTAAATGACTTGGATAGTCCTTTTCTCATTTTTTGTTGTTTGTTTTTTGTGTGGTGTTCAGCTGTGTCTGGCACAGTATCTGTGCTTGCTTTGCTTGGTGACAGGGGAACACGGAAATCCCGTTTTTTCACGGCCCCAGCTGTGCAACCTATGGTAGTTCCACCTGTGCTGGCAGGGGCTTCCTGTTTTAGAAGATTAATTTTGTTGAGCAACTCTGAGTTCCTCTACAAGAAACCATTTTCCTTTCCTGTATGGCAAGGCTTATTTGCAATCCTCTGAGACTATAAACTTGTTTATAGCTATCACTAAAGCAGTTGGTACCATTTGAGAGCTGTCGAACACTCTGGCTTGAATTCTCTTCTGTTGTGTGAATGTGAAGGCAAAGAGTCCCAGTAACTGCCTCATCCTCTTGAAGGTTATTGTCCTATTTCCATTATAGCCAAAAGTTTGTGGGTGGTATTTGTTTTCTTTAGCTAGAAGAGTCCAGCTCTTGCCCTTACTCTCTCTTTAAAGTCACAGATTCCATGTCAGTATTTTACTGGATCTCAAAACGCAGCTACCTGGGATGGTTTGAGGGCTTGCATCCTGCAGCAAGGAAGAGCTTTCCAGCACAGCTGCCTGGCTGTGAGGGCCCTCGGTGTTGGTGTGGAAACAGTTTTCACTCCAGTTGCTGCTTTCCCTGTTCCGCTCCCAGAGCAGCCAGTGCTTTTGCCTTGCTTGGACAGCTTACCTTGGTCTGGATCCGGAAGTGAGAGGGTGAGGAATTGGCCTTGTTCTTTTCCCAAGGAATTTTGCTTCTGGCTATTTTTCTCCTGTGTGTGCTGCATTTGATGCACCTTGCTGTGCAGCTTAGGAGACCTAGACTCATCTTGGCTTGTCGCCGTATCCTGTGCCCGTCTCGTGCCGCTTGGTTTGCACAGGGGCACACGAGAGCGCGCTGCCCGCTTGCCCTTGCAACCTGGGGGTGAGCTGCCAGCCCCAAAAGTTGGCTCCTGTGGCCAGGACACCTGCAACAAGGCTGGTGGCTTTAGGGCTCACGCTTGTCTTGGATGCAGCCTGAGAAGGCAGTCTGGTTTTCTGGCTGTTATCCATGCTAGTTGCTACAGTTTCTGCAGACTTCCTAGAAGTAAAATGTTAAAATGAATTTCTAGACTGTTTGAGCTGTGCCTATTACAGGCTTCTGAGAAGAGTCAGGACAAAACAGCAGGATTTAAAGCAGTCTTGGTGCATTTTCTGTGTGGGCTTGTTGTTAATGGCTTGTCTGGGGGAGGGAAGAAAGGGAAGGTCTCAGCTGCTGATTCCCTGGGGACACTCAGCACATCATACCTGGGCCCTATTCATTTTTCCTGCTATTCTTTAGCATTTGGTTATAAGTGAATGTGAAACCAGGAAGTGATATGGTGGGAAGAGTGCAGGGACAAGGGACAAGAAGGGGTAAAATGAAAAAATTAAAGCAGTGTAAGTATTATTCAAAATGAATAGGATAACAGGGAAAGCAAGGCATTTGTGAGGAACATAGATGTTTTTGATCTAGTTGTTAATTTAACCCCAACCTATAAAAATATATGTATTCATGTACCTCTCATATGACTTACTTTCAAGGCTATTAAGGTTTTCCATGAATAAAACCCTTGTTCCTCTCTGACCTGTCATGCTGAATCTTTTAAAATAATTATGATTTAGCAGCAACTGTAAGAAGATATTTGAACTGGGCTCCTGATTCCACCCTAGCATCCAGAATCAACATGCCAATGGATGATTAATAAAAGCTGGAAGAAATGAGCATCTGCCTGTGCCATAAGCACAGGGCTTGCAGGAGCTGTCAGAGCAGCAGAATGAGGTACCATCCCCGAGCAGTGTCAGTGCAGCTCATCAAGCTCGGATCTAGTGTTGGAGCTTTGACACAACTTAAATTGAGGGTGAGAGAAAAATCCAGCTTAACCGAGAGTTGAGAAATACTGATCAAGAGATCTGTTCACCCCCGCTGCACGGCGTTTAGGTGGAACTTTGGCCCCAGACCAGAGCTGGGTGTGTTGTCTCCAGGGTGTGCGTGGTTTCTCTCATGCGCTTCAAGGGGTTGAAGAAAGGATGTCAGCTCAGCTAAAGAGTATTTTTAATCTGCTGTGACAAAAAAATTGATACCAGTTTCAAAACTGACACCGAAAAATATTGGAAAAATGACTTGACAAATGACAGACTTCTGCCAAATACCTTCGGAAAGGTCAGGCTCAGTTTGGAGAAATGCTGTGGAAAGAAACTCAGTCAAGTTCTTTAATAAAAGTCCCCTTAATGTTGTTACAATGTACATCAGATAGGAAAAACTGAAGGGAAAAAGGGTGAGTTGGAAACCTTGGAAAACTGTAGTAATGAGATGGAAAGGGTATAGACAGATGGAAGGAATGGGAAAAGGGCAAAATATCGAGGAGGGCATGTGCCCTGAGCACATGGGGGTTTGGCAAGAGAGCTGCCCCCAGGAGGGGAGCGGGACGGGGTCCTTGGAGAGCCTGAGTGCAGGCAGTCTGGGATCAGAGGAGCAGGCGGCTGATTGAGCTGCTCTGGAGCCAGAGTATTTACTTGTTGAAGAAACAGAATTAAGCAGCCCCTCCAATAACGTGGAATTGTAATAAACTTGGTGCAAGGGCCTTAGTCACCTGGTGCAGCAGCTGTAGCTCCAGTCCTGCTGTGTCTGTGGTGGCATTTGCTGGGCACGGAGCACTCCTGCGATTTGCAGGGGGGCTGTTTGCTGAGTGAATCAGCGCCGGTATCGGCTGCAAGAGCGCAGCGTTCCCGGCAGAGCACAGAGCGTTGGGCAGGGGAGGACCTCAGTTCCTGGGCCGTGTGGAGATGGGGAGGGGTGGTGTGGGGATGGCTGGTAACGCTGCAGGTGCGCCCGGCGTCGCGCGATCCGGCACGCGGCGTGTCCAGAGCTGCCTGACGGGCTGCGATTCATTCAGGGCTTGTCCAGAGGACGTTATTATTTTGGAATATTTCATTTCAGGTGAGAGGTGTACAACAGGGCCCTTGGCAATGCGCTACAAAAGCACTTTGCAGGTGTCCTCGGGAGGGCTTGGCCAAGCGGCGTTACGTGGTCAGGATGCACTGTGGGGTTGTGGTGCTGGAGGGGGGTACGTCCCTGGAGCGAGGCCCTGCTGCTGCATGGGAAGCACAGAGCATCTTTTGTTGAGTCTCTCTATTATTGTTCTAATTTTGGGTTTACACAGTGCAACAGCCCTGCTTTATTAGATACTAATTGGATCTTTTTTATTTTTTCATCCTCTTTTTAAAACGGTTGTCATCCAATTTTTAGCAACTTGAAATAATTGTTTTTTTAATAGAGTTCATGTGGCCAGCCCACTAGAGCTGCATGTGCATTCCCTGGGCCGTCCCTGTGAGCGAAGGAGAGAACAACAGAAAGCCCCAGGGTTGGCGTTGCAGGATACGCTCATGGTAAGGAGTTACTCCATTCTTAGGGTTGTGTAGAATGACTAAGCAGCAAGGTCTAATATATTCCTTGAGAGAAAGCCGGGCATGCTCTAACAGTACCTTGCTTATCTACATGCATATTTCTTTCTAAGGTTGGAAATATATGAAAAAGAGGTAATTTGTTGTATGAATAGATCATAAGAGATGACAGGAGCCATAATGCTGCCTAAGAATTTCAGATGATATTGAATACTGCTTTAGCTGTGTATATGTTGATGTTACACCAAATTAATGTACTTGTGTTTTTTTCTTGAAGGTGCTTTTTCTCAAAGGTATTCATTGCATTACATTCAAGATTCAAAGCTTAAATATGCAATTCTAAAATAGAGGAAAGCATGAATGTTAAATAGAGTTTTAAGGGAGGATTTCAATTCATGATATGAGCAAATAGGTATAGGATGTTTTTATTAATCCACAGGTATCTGGCAAATGGGAAGCTAGCTTTTTGCATTACAAAGTGGAAGAGCTTTTCTCTGTTGTGGCTGGTCCAGCTACTGGATGCCTTCGTTGTTAAAGGGCTGGAGGGAGGAGGAAGCAGCGTTTGAAAGGAACCTGCGAGCTGGCACTTGTCACCTTTTAGCTGTAGTGAAACTCGCCTCCCACCCACTTGTTGGGTGCTAACTGGAAGTCCTATTCCTCAAAAGAGTTTTAAAATGTAGCCTAGTAAATGCGAGGTGAGGGGGTGTCTGCAGCTGGAGCTTCTGTGCCCCTGTGGTTATTCCAGTCGTGGGGTGGTGTTGGGAAGGCTGCTGGGGCTGTGTGGCCTCGTCGAGCGCTGCGCTGTCCCCGTGTTGCTGCCCGGCGCTGTTGGCCATGGGTCCCTGCAGCTGCAGCAGGCTTGCACAGTGCCCTGTGCTTAGAGATATGTAGCTTGTCAGGTAAATATGATTTCTTCAAAAGCTGAAAAGTCCCAAGTTTTTCTAAGAGTCCATTTGGCCCTGCCAAAAAATGTCTTAGAAATCTGGGAGTCAGAAGCTCGAGTGTTCTTTTCCAAGGGAGGGTGTTTGCCAGTGTGAAGGCAAATGAAGAAGGCAGCGAGTTGGTGGTTCCTCGGAAAGCAGCAGTGGGAGGCCAGAGCTCTTGGCAAAGGTGTCTGCGGCCGGCTTGGCCTTCCTAACAGCTCTTCTAAGGAGGAACTGAAAGCAGGGGGCAAATAGCAGTCAAAGACCTTTCTTCCAAATGCTCCTTACCAAGCCCAGGAGGTGCAGGGGAGGGGAGCTGTGGTGTCCCTGTGACTGCTTTAGTGCAGTCGTTAACTCCTTTCTTTGTGGCTGGAAAGGATTTACTGAGCAGGACAGGCTCGTTCTGCATTGTTTGTGCCTTCTCTGTCCTGATCAGGTCACATCTAAAGCCAACCCACATCAGTTTCTGGGTTGTGTACGCAGTTGTTGTCTTGTGGTCTGATTTTGCCCTGATAACCCCAATTTCTCTTTCTGCTTTCTTGTCTTTAACCGGTTGTCACTACAGTGCTGCAGTTTTGGTGCAAAGGTAGGATTCCTTCTCCAGCCTGGTGGCCTTGGGCTTGGGAGCTGAAATTGTGCCACAAGCTTGCTGCTTATTGCCCAAATGTGGGAGATGGAGTGTAAAGAGCTGGGCTTGTGCCCAGGGCGGAGAGAGAGCTTGAAGGGGGTTCTCTGCTATTGCTGCTTCCTGTGTGTCACCCAAACAGGAGTATTCCTCGTTTGACTTGGTGTTTATCTCTGCCCCTGCAGCAGTCTTGTTGCAGCTCAGTGATGACGTCTAGGGAGATAAGCTTCACTTTAACACAGTCCTTGCAAAAGTGGGGTCAGAGCCACATGGCCTACTCAGAAAACAGCAGTGGGGTGTCCTCCTGCCTGCATGGTGCTTTGCTCTGCCAGGGGACTCCATGAGCTGCTCCTTATGAGACCATACTGAAAACACATTAAAACACAGTATTGGTTTGTGCTCTGTGTTTGACTCAAATGAGCAGCTGAGCTTTAGTCCTTCTGGAGAGCTTGGCATGTTTAGCAAGGATCAGCAAGACCCCTGGTCCCAGGCCATGCTTAGGGGTGGCAGCGTGGTGTCCTTGCTGCAGCTTGGGCAGTAAGTTGATTTCCGTGGAGACGATTCTTTTATGCAGAAAACAGGCTGACTCACCTGCCAATTATCAACACTGTGGAAATAACAGGCATTCAAAATATGTTACTTGGAAAAATAATAAAAAAAAAAACTTGGAAAATGTTGCAGAGAACATATGACTTGGAGCAGAGCTGTTGATGGTCAAGTCTTTAGCAAACACTTCTCAGAGGGGCATGTGGTGCTGTGTCCTGGAAGCACCTCTGACAGCCAAAGCTGGGTTGGGCTCTTCTACAAAAAGCCCTTTGGGAAAGTACGAATTCCAGTGGAAAATCCCAGGAATTTTCTTGGGCAATTCTCCTTTGGGAGTAGTGGATTTCGGTCTCGCTGAGGTGACTGGAGAGCCTGTCTGCATCACAGGGGTGTTCTTGGCTTCTGCATGGTTCTCTGCAGACGTCTCCGTTACAGTTGTGCAGTGCCATGGGCCAAGGGAAGGGAATTGGGGTACGCGCTGTGCAAGCAGGGCGGCTGCACGTGAAGCCGGACCGAATCCCAAGGGGATTTATCCTACCACTCAGAAGCGGCTGTGGCTTTCCAATACCCTCACATCTTGGGGAGGGGGGGAATGTAAAAATACATAGACTCAACATTGTGGGGAAAAAATCCTGCCAGGAATCTAGAGGTTCATATGAAATTCTGGGCTCACATGGGCCTTTGTCATTTGTCCTTGGATGAATTCTCAGAGTTTTGCTTTGGTGCCAAATGAGTATAGCCCATGAGGCCAACTGGAGGCTTTTAGCAGAGCGTGTCTCCAAGCAAAGCTTCCTTAGGTGAGTTTTCAAGGGTTTTTAAATCTATATTGGGAGATCGGGAAGGAGGAAAATTCCAGTCAAGAATTTGTAAGAAATGCTTCATTAATAATAAGCTCTGGGTGTGCTTTTGCTGAAGAAACTATTTCTCCCACTATCAGAGGGGGAAGCAATACCAGTTAAGCTAAGACTGCAGCAGAAACACTTACTGGAAATGTTTACATGTTACTTAATACCTTGACATGCATTATTCAGCTTGCGTAATGTCAGCCGGGGTGGAGCAGGGGGGATGGCTTTGCAGTTTGCTTCCTCCCCATGGAAGGTTTTCCTGAACACAGCTACTGTTTGGGGCCATCGGATACATTCCAGGAATTTAAAAAAAAAAAAAAAAAAAAAAAAGGAAAGAAAAAAAGCTAGAATATCATAATATCTCTTGCAAAGGGATGTAATCTTACCCTGAAAGGCAGCAGTTCTTCGAGCCAGTCTGCCTTCAGTGTAGAGCAGAATTTTATCAGAACACCTCTGTGAACCCACTCCGAGCAGGAGAGCTGTGCAGTAAATGGTGGGGCTATTGAAATGGATGTGGTTTTTGTACTGGAAATGCAACCCCGTTTTGTCTCTCGGAGCCCTCAGCGAGCTCTCCCTGCTGCACAAACCACTTAAGCCTCTGCCTCAGCCTTCCTGACACGGGTGTCTAAAGGGCTTCCTGAAGCCGAGCCAGATAGGCTGCGTGTCGAGGAAAGGATGGAACAGTGTCAGCTCCCATCAGCGCTGCCCCAGCAGCACAGGGAAGGCGATGGGAAGGAGAAGTAGATGGGGAAGCATAAGGTTAAGCTGGCGCCTCTCTGCTCCTCTGTTTAGTGAGGATCCAAACCCTCATTTTGTTTCACTTGCTGCATGATGTTCCACAGACGTGACTGATAAATAGGGATTTGGCATCTCTCGCCTAGTTGTTTAATCCAAATGGGTGTTACTCATTTAGGTGAGGTTTTCAGGTCTGTTGTGATGGATTGCCAGACAGTGTGGGTGAAAGAGGCAGAGACTTCAGCCTGGTTAATCAGTACCTGGCAGTATTGTTGTAAGAACAGATTTAACACAGGCATAGAGCTTTTGTAGTACTAAGGCTGGTGTGATTTGTTAGTTCAAAAGAAAAGTAATGAGACATGTTTCCCCTTAAGCTGCAAAAAGATCTCTCCTTGGCGTCTAGTCAGATTTAGTCATGTTGGCCATTTAGCTACATATGTAGCTCAAAGCAACTGCTCAAAATGTAATTCTTAGAAATAGTGTGAGTCTCCCTGATTCAAGATGACTAAATGGTCTAGCAGCAGAAGGTAGCGTGGAGGAGTGTTTGGAAACATGTGCTGGCATCTGAGGAGTCCCAAACCCTCGGCTCTGCTTAATAGCACATTGTGGACACGGTTCTGCAGTGTGTTAGAAGCTTTTTCTGAGGGAAGGTTTTGTAGCTCCAGACAGTGTTTTCTTACTGTAATTCATCACAGAGGGTGTGACTGAGCTCCAGCACTGAGTACAGACTGTTTGTGCTTCTCCATGAATTTGGTCTTAGCTCTTGATGCCCATTTGCTCAAGCATTAGTGTGGGAGAAGAGCTTTATAGTGGAATGAACACTGATATGAATAGACATAAATTAGTGTCAGAGCTTTCTAGGCACTTGAAACATCCTTAATAAGGAGTCTATAAATGCCTTTTGCATGTCTAACAGCTAGTTATATCTATTTCTGATACTCATTTTAAAACAATGTCATTGGTAGCATTATAATTGTGGCATGTTCACAAAAGCAAATAAGCTGAAATCTGATATTTTATATCGAAGCTCGAAACTGTAGTCTGTGTGGAGCTAAGAATAGGTATATTCGGAGGAAATGTTGTATGTAATATTGTGCTTATGGATATTAGTTTCACAAAATTGTGTTTTGTTCTGATATATAGGTATAGATATGTAACGATACACTAGTTTTCTAGTAATATGTCATGATCAATAAGATTAAAGGGGTCAGGTTTTCACTGTGGGCTAGAGAAATGTTCATGTGGTGCCTGTGCTTCATGGTAAGAGGAATGTGTCAAAGGTGCTTTTATCTCTCCTGGGTTTACACATGGCATAAGACTTGGGAGAGATGAAGATCTGTTTTTGAGAAAGTCTTTGGTGATTCATGGACCATGCACGACCGCGTTGGGAAGCGATGTTCGCTGCGAGTGCCTTTTCTTGCAAAGGAAACGGCGCTTGTGCAACGCGGGCGCTGGCGTTGCTCTCCTGGGGCACTCGGGCCCTGGAGGAAGCTTGGCTAACTCTGCCTTGCAACCCAGACATCAGCGACTGCACAGGGCCTTGGGAAAGCAGGCTTGGCCAAACAGCAATTGGAAGTTATATGCAGACCACATGGAGAAATAAGCCTAGTGTAGCATATTTCATATTTAACTTCCACAGCTGCTGAAGAGTGTGGTATGCTCAATAGGATGAGCAATTGTGACTCCAGTTTTACCTTTGTTTCCTTTCTCTTGTCAGAATGGCCCAACAGGAAGTCCAGCTAGGACCTGAGTGTCTAAATAAGATTGGAGAAATAGGAGTTTCTTTAACCCATTTAAGTTTTGTTGCAGTTTGCTTAATCTCTTCCATAGTGTTTGCATCTGGCTGGGCATAATAACACAGGGTGAACCTGAGAGATGAAGAGCACGTCCTGCAAGACTACAAATATTCTGTTACCTTTTCATCTGTTGGGGCAATCCATCCTGGTGAGCAAAACAGAACTGCTAAAATGAATTCTGAACACTGATGCTTGATTTTCCTGATCAGAGTGCTACGAAGATAATGAGCTTGACACTGGTGGTGTCACAGTATGTAGGCAGGTATGGCAGCTGTGATGTTGAGCTCTGACACGTTAAAACCTGCTGGACATGGGAGCCTATTTTTAGTAAATGAGTAAGCAAGCTGGTTGTGTCCTAGTTTCTATCAAATTGTGCCATGGGATCTTTGTATTTGATTAGAAAAGTTGATAGAAATAATGTAAATGTAGTCAGTGCCTCATCTGAAACGTGGCAATTGCAACAGTCTTGTGCTGCTGCTTGTTGCAAAGAAACACTAATTGTGGGCAGGAGGTCAGGTGCACAAAGCAGGCAGGTGTGATGAAAGCTAGTGGGAAACTTGGCTGTGGTGTGTGAGGTTATATGCAGGCAAAAGCCCTGACTCGGCTAGGCACGAGCTGTGCAGGATGCTTTTAATGCAAGGTGTTGTTTTGTATGGGTGAAAGGAACTATTTTTGCAAAATCTGTACTAGGGAGATGGAAAAAAAAAAGTAGGTAGAGGCCTTTATGTTTAAGTAGAGAAGGTGGAAGCAAAATCAGGCTGCAACTTGAGGAGGATGTTAGTTGTATCAAGGTCTTACTCTTCCTGATGTGCGGCAGTTTGGTGATGTGTGTTTTTTTTTTTTTTTTTTTTTTCTCCTTTAAGTCTTGCTGAAATTGAGGCAGGAGATGGTGCCTGGGCTCCGACACGGTGAGCTGTTTCTGTAACATGTACCTCTGGCAAAGTGCTCAGCGGTGCTGGTGGTGCATTGAGATGAGAGGTGGGACCCCCATTGCGATACTGAAGGACATGTCAATCATCCACATGCCCGAGACGCCGCTGAACTGCCACCTTATTAGTGCAGTTTGTCCTCTGCAAGACACCATCACCTGACACTGCCCAAGCGGTAGCAATATTTTAAGAAGTTGCTACCCTCTCCCCCTTTTCATGGTCCCTCCTGTCTTTTCCTACTACTGTTATGTTAAAAGGTTTTTTTACTCTTGTAGCGGGCAGGTTGGATTATTGATAAGCCAAATTCCATGTGTTTTGTCCTGAACATGTGGGGCCCACTCAGTGCTGCAACACTCCTGCGGTGCTGCACTTGCACACAGCCCTTTCTGTAGATGATTTTCCTGCATTAGGTTGTTTAATGCACGTCCTCCTCGCATACATCATTCTTGAGGAATCTCAGTATTTCCTTTCTGGATGATTAAATATTGGTTTTTGGCAGTTTAGGCCAGATTTTTCTGCTTTAATTTTCCTAAGCACAGTACCTGAAACTGTCTCACCAAAGCCATTTGCCTACTATTAACAGGTTTTAAGTTTCAGTGACTAACAGACATTATTTTCCCTGCGAAGCAACAATGTACCAGCTTAGGGGGCAGGCGAGTTTTTTCTAGTATAGGTGGAGGGATGTAAAATGAGAGATGGAAGTTTTGTTAATGCCATAAAAGCTATTTTGGGAGGCTGCAATCCAACTGCCCTTCCCCTGGCTGCCAGCTGGGAGCTGGCCGTGTTGTTTTCCCTGTGCAAGGTGTTGTAAAGCCCTGTATTTGGATGACAGTGGGCAGCAGGCGCACAAAGGGCCTCCTGTGCAGTACAGAGTGGCCATTATGCGCTCTGCCGTTGCTCACGGTTTTGAATGGAACTGCTTTTTTTCAGGAAAATAAGTCCCCTCAGAGTCTGCTGTCCCTCTGCCTTTGCCACACCAAGTTGCTGTGCATGGACTGCCTGAAGCTGATGCTGTTTTGTAGGTGTTGCTGTTGCATCCTGGTGCCAGACACGTGCAAGGTGCTGTCAGTGTTGAAGTGCTGTTAATAGCTGCTTCCTAAACAACTCCCCCACCTGGGACCCCGCTGCCTGGTTCTCCAGGCTCCCTGCACTGCCCTTCTTCCAGTTGTTGTTTTCTCCGGCAGGCTGACCATCCCGCCCTGTTTCCGCCTGCGTTTTCCTTCTCGCGTTGTTGTGCTCCACGGCTGCAGTTTGGGGCTGCTCGCAGATGTGCCGGCCGACTGTGCTCTGCTTCCCTTGTTTCCAGTGCGCCTGTTGTACAAGGGCTAAAATAATGTGAGGGCAGAATGCTGGAGCTGACACATTTTCCTAGTGACCAGGAATGTGCCCTAGGTGTACAGCTGTTTGGCGTGCAAAGACATGACTCAGATGGAGCCTTTCTGCACAAAAACGTTTTGTTATGCTGAGAACATATGTAACAATAGCCTGAGGTGGGGGATAATAATAGTGTGTGTGGTGTTTTGTGGAGGGATGTGGGAAGGGAATCTCGAGATAAGGAAATGGAAAATTTTAGGTTTATTTAAAACCTCTGTTCAATTCACAGCTATGCAGGGTATAGAAATAGATATTTAAAGATGCTTTGTCCAGATTTGTTACCTGTATTGCATGTGCTGCCTACAACCATGTCATGACGAGCACAGAAGTGTCCTAGTGAGTTGATCAACTGTAATCTGAAATATGGGGACAACTCTCATTGCTCTCATAACTGCTGTTAGTTTGGAGGCATTAAAACACAAAATGAAAAGAAATTTGAGCTTATTACAACCTGTCAGGGAGGAGGAAAAAAACGTGTCTGGGGTGAGATTTAATTGAAGTCTGTTCATGGATCTGGTGAAATGGCCTGTGGAGAGAGTTCAGAGTGCTCAAGGCTTTATCTGTGACAGCTACTTGGCGGCGTCGTTACGTGGTGGCCACGGCGCCAGCAGGGCCAACGCGTGCAGGTTCCTGCGCTGCTGCCCGGTGTCCCGCAGAGCTGCGCTGGGGTCGGGGCGGCAGCACCTTCAAGGGGGGAAAAAAGGGGAGTGAGGAGCAGGGGCCCAGGGCTACGTGTTTGTGCGGCGCGTAGGGACAGGGGACCGCGAGTGCCACAGGGGGACCCGGGCAGAGAGCGGCGGGTCGGGCCCGGGCGCCGCCGCCGGCTCCGGCTCGCGAGGGAAAATGGACCCGGGCGCGCCCGGGGGGGCGGGGCC
>JASSRY010000665.1:297175-341699 GCA_032466555.1 Tinamus major | reverse complement strand
GAGGAAAAAATAATGAAAATCAAAAAAAAAAAAAAAAAAAAAAAAAAGAGTTTCGTGTTCAGATATGCAGCCTGAGATTGTTTACTTGGTTTTTGGAAGGGGCGGCCTGAGTTTGTTTAACTTTTTTTCTTTAGGAGGTGTGGTTTGAGGGAGAGGTGTGTTTCAATGCTGAGTTTCTGTATTTTACATGCATGCTCTTTAATTGAAATGAATATCCTTCAGACTTCTTGGCATGGTTTAGTAAGGGTAATTGAACCTCAGTGCCAGGGGCCTTCCCCTGGCTCCCCTGCAGTGATTCGCGAAGCTGCAGTAGTTGCGCAGGGTGGCACAGCCACCTCCCTGGGCACGCCGGTGCTTTGGGAGGCCGGGATGCGGCCGCGAGGCCCGGGAGCCCGTGCCCTGCCTCGCGGCCCTGCGTTGCCGCCAGCCCGGGAGCCCGTGCCCTGCCTCGCGGCCCTGCGTTGCCGCCAGCCTCCCTGCGCCAAGGGGCTGGACACGGGAGCGCGGGGAAGCCCGGCCCGTGCTGGGCCGCGTTCCTGCCAGCGCTGCGTGACGAGTTCCTGGAGGGGTGGTGTAACGGAGGCATCTTCATAGAAACTGGCTTTGGGCAACTCTTCATGTCCTTGAAATTCTAAATCCTGACCTGTCTTTGGAACTGTACTCACCCTCAGTTAGTGGTTCTGTGTCCCAGCTTTGCCTCTGGTAATGCAGAAAGGCAGGTAAAGGGATTGAAGGCAGAAGGAGCAGCTGCAGAGACCCAGCGAGGGAGCTTCGCTGGTAGTGCCTGCGTGGGGCTGACCTGGATCTTGTTTGCTGGTTTGGGGAGAAAAGGAGAAAAGCGGCCTCATTGAAGGATCAGTGAAACAGCGATTCCTTGTCTTGACTCTGGTGTTGGAATCAGTGGAAAGCTCTTCACTTGGGTTTCTGCTGGCCTGCCTGTACTGCTATGACCATAGCAGAGTAATGGAGAGATATCAAACAGATAAACAGACAAAATAATCAGGAGCTGTGGAAAATATACAAACAATTATCTTCATCTGTGGAAAAAATTAGCTATAGCTCTTGAGCAGAATGACAGAATCTCAACTTGATAACTGGGACGGCTCTTTAGCTACTGGTCTAAGCATTCTTAGGGATTGACATTTAAATATAGCATTTCATGCTTTCTGCAGATAGATATTTTTAGAAAAATTAAATAGTGATTTCTATTTTGACTTCTAGAGGAATCCTCACTAAATGGGCACTTAATTTTCCATTCCATAGGGCCAGCTCATGTGGCAGTTGAAATGAACTGTTAGGAAATATTTATAGCAACTCATGATTTTTAAAAATAACTTCCCAGGCCATGCTATAGATGTCTGAAATACTGAAAATCTTTGCTTTGTACAAAAATAGCTATAGGATTCCAGTAGTGAAAAAATCTTAGGTTTACTGATTTAAGCATTAGTATTTGCCATCAGGCTGTTGGTAAATCTCTTTGTATGTGATGTAGTCCCAAATCCAGCCATGCAGTTGTCGAAGGCCAGAACGCTGAGGAGCTCCACCCTTTGTAGGAATATGGGCAGTTCAGTGGCCTGGTGTGGAATAGGTCAGGGAATGAACTTGTTGGTCAGTGGGAACCCAGCAGAGGTCAGGGGGCTGGGAGTCCTGCGGGCCTCCGGGCTGCCTGTTGGACCTCCATGTGGATTCGGACCTAGAGACCTGTTGGCTGTGGCAGTGACTGTGGTCTTGCTGGGATTTAAGGAATAGGAGAGGATCTGCTTTTACAGAACCACCAGCTGGCATGCCACTCTGATACATGTTTGACTTCATCGGGGCTTTAGAGGAAACCTGAGTGTTTTTCAAATATGAAGGAATAGTTTTCCTTTTGCTCTTTTTTCATCTTTTAAGTTCCATAGAACACAAACCTTCCTACATATCCAAACTGCTTTTGTATCTTTGCTGCTAGATTCTTTTGCCTTATTAGTTCTCAAACATTTCCTTCATGGCTTGCCCTTCTTTTTATGGTATTAGATGTTTACGTAGTTAGAAAAATGATTACAAAGATGATATTGTGCAAGTGCTCAGTCTTTCTTCTGCTTAGGCGATGTGCTCTGCTGCTGCTATTTCCTAGAAAATTGCTGTGGTCAGATTGTCATCTTGTCTGCTCTGGACAGTAAGATATTGTTTAAAGACTATCCCTATGTGTCTGGATAGGGTGGCACTTTTTCACTGCTTTCACTGCTACAGAACCTTTTTTTTCAAGCCCCTTGACTGCCACATGACAGAGCACACAGTCAATAAAAAGCTGTATTGATTGCAGTGGTGGCCATCCTGGAATGTGGCGCCTAGCAGTTGTAATAACTTATTTTATAAAGCAAAGTAAAAGCCTGTGTAAGTAGAGGGCCCGCTTGTTTTTACTTCATTGAAACAACCTAGTTCATGATATCTTTGTCCTTTATGTAAATATTCATATTTTCAGTGAAAAGAAGAATAAATCAAGTGTCTAATTGACAGTTTCACTATTTTAAAGCTTAACAAATGCAAATGTCCTTTAACCTGAGGAGCCACACATTTTATGCAGCTTTCAAAGGTGCCTTTGTTTGAAGGAGGTGGCTTAAGTGAAACCTGCTCCATATGGAAACCAACCTTTGATAAATAAGGATGTGGGTGTGTTGGATTCACCCCTCACTCAGCAAAAAAAGCTTTTGGTATCCCTTAGGGGTAATATATTTCATTTGAGAAAGCATGACCCGTTTCAGGAATAGGTAATGTACGAAATATCTTCTAAAGAATTGTCTGAGTGTTGTGGTGCTGTGGGGCTTCCAGAGGATTAAATGCTGTGAGTTATAACTGAGCGTGTCAAAATTTGATGTTTGTTGATGAGTGTTTATATTTCCTAGCTTCCTTGCAGCTTCTTTTACTTTTACTAATATTTTTTGATAGTTCTTGATAATATATCAGTGTTGCACTGGATTTTTACGCTGATACTCTTTCAATTAAAATAACAAGAAAAATGCACCTCAAAGGATGAGTGATAGAGGGTTTGAATCAAGTTCACTTGTAATGGACAATTTCAGATTTAATGACACAATCTGAAATTTGAGAGTTGGTGCTTGTTTTTCAACATGTTTTTAGAAGAACTTACATGACACAGGTTAATATTGAGTCTTGATAACTTAATAGTTGGTGTGAATGTGTGACTGCTTTTTAATGCCTCCAGTCTTGCTGATATGACAAACTACTTATGTGAAAGTTTTTATGTCCCTTTAGCTGCTGAAAGAAAGGCTGTACAGAGGGAAGGGAAAAAAGACACAAAGACTTCATTTGTTTCTTCCTACTATCGTATTAATTTTTTTGTTCTTTCAGTATCTCTCAACCAACACATTTTCTGCCCAGAAGATAACTAAATGATGTTGACATTATAACACGGTTATGCTGAATGAATGCCAGAAGCTTTCTAAATCCCTTAAAATTGACAGTTGCATTTGCTCTGCATTACAATTTAAAGAGTAAAATTGAATGGAGAATTAAGAGGTGATGATAGAAAGAGGAGAAACAATATAAGAGTGTAAAAACATTCAATTCCTTTTAGTTTTAGCCTGCTGTTCAGAACTTGAAACTTTTCTACATTTCTTCCTTGTAAATAAGTAGCTATATATTTTTTTGGTACACACTAATTCTGTTTTCTGCAATCTTTGTTGGAATTACATGTGGATTACAATTTATGAATTGAATTTTAGCTTCAGAATTCATTCAGTCTCCGTAAGCCAAATGTTGTTAACGCCTTGAGGCAGTAACTCCTTGGGCTACGTACACTGTACGTACAGAGGTTTTTGTACCTACACTGTATGCATAGCCCAGACACACATGCTTCTTGTCTGGTATTTTGCAGTGCAGAGAGATGGCAGTGCTCAGTTCTGGGGGAGAGGACATCCTTACATACTGCAGAAATGCATGATGGAGGTAAAATTAGCTTATGTTGCTTCTGCAATGGGGCAGTTTGGTCTGTTGCTGAACAGTGACAAGGGCAGAGAGTATTTGCAGAAGAAATCAGTGATCTTTAACTTGCTGTATGGTTCGCTTCATGGAGTTATTATGGTTGGAAAAGACCTTTAAGATCATCAAGTTCAACCGTACACCCATCCCCACCAGGACTGCTGAACCATGTCCCTACACGCCTCATCTACACATTTCTTCAACACTGCCAGGGACGGTCACTCCACCACTGCCCTGGGCAGCCTGTTCCAGTGCTTCACCTGTCCTTCTGTTTAGAAATTTTTCCCAATATCTAACCTGAACCTCCTTGGTGCAACTTGAGGCCATTTTTTCTTGTCCGACTGGAAGTTATTCTGGAGATAGCCCTCTGCCTCACTGCAACCTTCGTTGAGGTCATTGTAGTGATAAGGTCTCCCCTGAGCCTCCTCCTCTTCAAAATAAATAATTCCAGCTGCCTCATCTGCTCTGCGTAAGGTCTGTTTCCCTTGATTCCCTCTCTGCCTTTACCCAGCAGTTCAGTGGCTGTTAAGTACTCAGTGTTGGCATTTGATGTTGTTCTTGTTGGGCTGGTGGCTCTCCCAACTGAAAACACCTGGTTGGCAGTGCAGCTTAATGACTCTAAAGGGCTGATGCAGCCCTGTTCCTGCCAGCTGGGTTTCTGGGTCCCTGCACTGTGCCTGCTTAGAAAGCTGCTCTGCCTCGGGGGGGGGGAAGAAAAAAAAGCCCCAAGGTGAGCTGAGAGCTGTGCCATCCTGCTGGCAGCGGGGTTACCCGCGTGCTTACGTGGCCCGAAGACCATCTTGAGCAGGAAGGGCAGCGCGACCTTGCATTAGCGCAGCCAGCTGTAAACTTGCACCTTGCGGCTTCGGCTGCCTGGAACGCGGAGGCTGCTGCTAAGGAGGGGGGCAGGCCCTGCGTCCATTCCTTCCCCCCTGTGAGGTGGGGCATTCGTTAGAGCCCTTGTGGATGGATTCAGCTCAATAACCTGACAAAACTGTGTGGTTTCTACTTGAGTAATCAGCTGTAGCTGTGTATGAAGGGGCTTGGTGTGTGCTGGCTTGGAGACAGGAGTGGGCAGCGCAGAGCGGGTTGAAGGGACAGGAGGACGGAGCCTTCCCCCTCGCAGTGCGTGACGCTGCTCGGTGTTGCACAGCCTGCCTTGGGGTGCCTCACAAAAACCCTTGTGTGGCCCTGCGTGGAGGTTCACTGTTCAGGCGAGGAAAACTTGAAGTGCCCCTTGTTCCGCTTGAGTCTTAGCGCTCTGTTCGTGTACAAGGTATGTAATTCCATGGATGGAAAAATGGCAGCTGGCTGTCTTGCTACAGCTGGCTCCAGGGCTCCTTGTTTGTGTGCTTTGGACATGTAAGTGCAAAGATGGGAGTTAGATTTCCTTTTTCTTTTTCTGGAGATGTTCTACTGGTCTGTTTTTCATTTCTTTCTATGTATCTTAGTCACTCTTTTCAGGTCTGGCATCAAATTAGAAACAAATAGAACAATTTGGGGCCATATATATGTATACATATTATTTGAAAACAATTTGAAGTACATAGCTGAAAGATCAGAGCGAACTTAGCCTTTATAGGAAGTTTCTTGTGCTATCAAATCTACATGCTTGTAATTTAGAAGAGGATTTAAGATTGAGTTGTGCCACTATTAAATCATAATTGATTAGATATTTGAATTGCCCAGATTAAGCCCTCTTTTAATGACTTCCTCCTTTTGTATGAGGAGTTGTTTCCACAATGACAATAGACAAGAATAGTCATGAGGTAGAAAGCCTGAAATAGCTTATTATTATTATTGTGCTTGTTGTTTTTTCCCCCTCGCGCTGGCAGTTGTTGCGAACGGCTCCTGCTGTGATGCCGACGGCTCTGCCCGGGCGCAGTCGCTGCCCGGGCGCTCGCGGTGTCGGCGCCGCTGCGCGTTTTATAGGCCAGCCTGTGAGTCACTCGGAGCCACCTCATGTTCACGGTATAAAGACTTGCTCCCTCTTGACCCCAGTGACGTTGGTGCTGGTGGAAACCACATTCATGACTAGACGCTCCCAGTAAAAAACAACCAAAAAAAAAAAAACCAACCTGTGTCGCTGTGGACGGGGGTATTGAGTACCTGAAGGCAAGGGTTGCTTCCCAGCACACTCAGGCTGGCAGCTTTTCCCTTGCTTGCTGAAAAGACAGATGGGATTAAGGAGTGGCTGATGTCTGTTTTGAAAGTGAGCAGTTGTAAATGACTTTCTAATAATAACTTTATAACTCTATTTTGTGTTTTCTACCTACTAAGCTATGCAGCTTCATACTTAACGCCTTAAACTCACAGAAGTACTCAAGCAGTTTCAACAATTGCAAATGTTAAAGAAAAACATCCAAAAGAACAGGAAAATAAGAGGAATTAGGGTGCCTGTGACTGGAATAACCACATGGAGCAGTTAATTTTACTCTCCTGGCTGCTGCACCTATTAAACCCGTGCTGCAGGCTGGCCCTAGCGCTGTGTTCGCGGCGGTGACCGGAGAAGCAGGCTCGGTGCGTGTGCGCATACAAGTATGAAAAAGCTTTTGTTCTGCAGTGCTCAAGTGACTCTTCTGTAACTGCTGTTGTCAGCTGCAACAAAACTGCACCCACGATATTACAGGGAGAAGTAGTGGAATGAGCAAAAACAAATGATACCACATTTAAATATCTTACAAAAATACAGTGATTGGTAGTGTGTAACTACTACTTTCTTCAAGATTTCCCAAGCAGATGCCACGTTATGTTGATAGTGTACTCTGTTACATGACAGGTGAGGGTTGGTTTGTTTAGAACAGAAATTAAGATACTAGTCTCAGTGCTGACCTTTTCACACCCATTGATAAATCAAGAGAAGGATTTGTAAAGATCTGATAATCAAAATCAAATATTTTCCTGCCTGGCTTGTTCTTGTCACCAGCTCTATTCTACCCTATCCCCCCCACCAAAGCGGGGGGGAGGGAACAAAAAAAAAACCACCTTTCTTGTTTTGGTTCAGCCTGATGCAACAGAGGAGATTTATTGTAAATCAGAAGCCAATGAAAACAAAGTACTATTCAATAGTGATGATAACAGGAGCTCCCAACTTTCTTCTTCATTGCGTGGAGTGTTTTTATTACGTGCCTATATGTTCTGAAAGTTACAGCCTTTTGTGTTTATTAAATCTAACGCTGTTGTTGTTTTACCCAGTACAAGCACAATACTAAAGAGCAGCCACGTCTTTGGTGTTGGTAACAGGTTGTCAGCAGCCGTGTTTGGGTGCTGACACCTTCTATAAGGCTGAAGGGAAAGGCTTGGAAATCACCCAGCTCATGTAGGGCAGCTTTTCCCCAGCAAGCTGCTAGCCCCACAGCTGTGGGGGCAAAGAGCAGCTCTGAGTGTTTAGGATATTTTAAAATGGCAATTTCAATGGTTCTATTTCTTAAACAAAAAACCCCAGTAAACTAGTTGCCTCTCAACAGACTTTATTCTAATGTTTACAAAATATTAATAGCTTGTTTAACTATAAGTAATAAGTTTTAGTTTTTTTGTGCTATTGGCGTATGTTGTTCATCGTAGGCACACTCAGCTTTGCCCTATATTTATTGATTTATTTACTTTTTTCAATGCAAGCTCTGAGTATCAGGCAGAAGAAACTTTACCAAGGCACCACTTCTGTGTCTCTGTTGTCAGTAAAGATGATGATGATTCATATGGCAGTGGATGATTTGATTTAAAGGACTTTCAGTTTTAATTCAGAGTTTTAAATTGAGTTCATTTAGAAAAACTCAAAACACATAGGCAATCACTGTGATATGCAGCAGCTAATGCTTCATTTATGAAAAACTAAATTTACTTGATAGTGTCTGAATTTATTTATTTATTTATTTATTTTTAAGAGGGGAGGAAGAACCTCTAGAGTAAGGGGAATGATGCCCCTTTGTGAAAATTCATGTAGTTGGTCTGCTGGGCTTTAGCTGTGTGTGCAACTGCGAGCTTGTGTGCTCCGTGAAAAGAATTCCAAATTGCTTTGAAAACCTTTATTTGTAGATGTGTTGCATATATGTTTAACTTCATAGAATTCATAGCAGATGATCTGTCTTCTCACAAATTGTTTTGATTGTTTTGTGTTCATCTGGAAGTTTTAATGGTTCCTATAGAAGTTTCTGACTATTATTTGAAACAGAAATGGTTTGGCTGATGTGTTGGGTTGCCTCAGCTTTTTGTTTGTTTGTTTTTCTTAATCATATATACACCTAAACAGAAGTACTGTGCCCAGGCAAGTATTATTGCTATGCTATATAGAAGTAATGACTGAAACTTTATATACCTGTTTGCAATACTGACATCTGAGACCCCAGACGTGCGAGTGGAGCTGCACAAGGAGGCTTATGTGAACTTTCCAAAGACTTTTAAAATGTGTGTTTAATTACAGAAGGTTAAACATACTGAATTTGGATTTTATTCTTTTTCCCCAAGGTCATGTGGCTATGATATTGTTGAGATTCCATAATGCCTCCTGCAGTGACAGACAGCCTTGACATCTGGGCAGTGGATTCACAGATTGGTGCTGATGGCTCCATATCTGTGGACTTCCTCTTGCCCACTGGAATCTACATCAACCTTGATGTCCCTCGAGATGCCACCATATCTCATATTAAGCAGGTAAAACCAAATGGACAATTAAATTACAAGTTAAGTTCTAATCAATTTTAATTCTGTTACCGGTTTTGATGTGCCTTTATGAAAAACAGGTGATAAATTTAGGTGAGAGTATCAAAATAATTTTTCAAGATGGGCATATAACATTATGTCTTGGTGTATCTGGGAGCATACAGTGAGATTCAGAAGAATAGCTTCTTTGAGAGTTGCACTTCAGCTACATAATAAATCTTTTAATGCATCAATAATATATTCTACATGTGTATTTAATGTTTCTCTGATTAATATGAAACAGGAGAGACAGTGTCCAAGTTGATTTTAAATACAAAAGTTACATATTTAGATTCTGCTTCTTCTAGTAGACACCAAAGACGGATATTCTGAGAACTATCTGTGCTACTTCTTGGAAGTTTATGTACAAGTTGCTTATTAGGGCACCACTTTAAAAAGAGTGCTAGGTGCTTGGTGGGGTTTGTTTTGTTTTTCAGTAATGAAGTATAAAATACTTCTGTTTATTCTCAAAACATTTTTCTTTAATGTTCCTGTGTTTAAAAGAGCAGCTCTCTTTTATTCTTTATTTAAAATGGCTTCAATTTTGTGGGGATGTGATACTGTGGATTTTGTATTTTGAAGTACAGCTTTTCACATAGTTTGTCCAGGCAATATCTTGCATAATTGTAAAAGAATGGGATTAATAAAATTTGATTTCTAAAGTTCTAAGATATTTTGTTCTTTAAATTAGAACAGTGGGTCGGGTCTGTTCTTGGTTTTGGAGTATTTTGAATACCCAGTTAGAGGATAACCTAGAATAATGGTAACCAATATTCTGTGCTCTCATTGCTCCTAATGCTCACGGACTGCAACACTGACCTAAATTGCACGTAAAATTCTGGTCTGAATTTAAGCTGCTTTGACAGTGAAGATAATGGAAGTTAAATTGATCAGCCTAAACAGGCACCTTTGAAGGCTTCCAGTCAAGACTGAAGGATAAATTCATGTATATTCCTATTCTGAAAGCCTTTCACAGCAGAGGGGCACAGGCTGAATTAGTGCTTTATAAGCTTTCTAAATGACCCTTTGCTGTATTTGAAGAAAGATTTTTCAGATTTTATTATATATTTTCACAGTTGTTGGTTCTAAAATGATTTGCCTCTGTGATGAATTATGTGGAGCAGTGGCCAGTGTAGGCAAGGTATGGAACTTTCCCTAGGATCCCAAAGAGACTTCCCAGCATTGTTAGCAAGAGCCCACCTTTTCTTTCTGAACAGTGTGTGAAACAGCTTTTGGCTTGTAAAAGTATTTAAAAGAGTGAAAGAAAGTCTTCCAAACTTGTAAATATTGAAAATCTTCGTACAGCTAAAAGCTTCTTGGATGCAGAAGTTGGTGACCGTAAAACAGGCTCTCCTAAAACTGTCTAACATCCTTTTGTTAGGAGATGGTTATTGTAGGTAGGTAATATGAAGCCAGTGTTAACAGAGTTCGCTTAGCTTTTAATAATTAGATTGTCTTGCTTTTTCAGTCTGGTCCCATTTTGCTTTCTCCTGGCATAAAATCCATATTGTCATCTTTGCATTCATCCTCACTTTTTTTCTTCTTTCTTTTTTCTTTTTTTTTCATGAAAAGTACCATTCAGGAAAAAAATCTTGTCTTTCTCTCTTTCATCAGAATGAGTTGCAGGTTCTTTGCTGTTCCTTTCCTGTCTGCTTTAATTTAAGAATATAAATCCTTGTTATTCCTTCCTGAGTACAAATTTCTGTTAAGAGATTTTAGGCCTTTTGTAATACATAGCATGTGTAGGTCTTGGCAGCTGAGAAGTTCAAATTTAGTCCTTAATCCAAGGAATTTTTTTTTTACATGATGTAATAAGTATCTGCCTGCCTATGGGTAGGATTTTATTGTACATCTTGAAGCAAACTACTTTATATCCAACTTCTTTTGATATGCAGAGAGGATAAAGCTTGTTATTAGGTATGCCACTCAGTAATAAATTGATAAGAAATAAATGGAAAAAGCCTTATTATTCCTGCTAACATGCAAAAAATATTTGCATCAAGTTTAACAATATGATTGATTTATTTATTACATGTCTGACAAAGAATTCTTACAAGCTTATGCTGGTTGGTCACTTACGTATAGTGTGCCCCAAAAGCACTGTCATTTTTGTTCTGTTTACTTTAAAAATATATATACACACACACACACACACACACACTTTGGCACCTTTTTTCCTGAAGAGTTTTAAGTGACTTTGATCACTCTGTGAGATTTTGTATGAAAATTCTGTTTCTGGGTTTGTTAAACATTGTAATGGAGATGGAGTGTAGAACTATGCTAACTCTAGCTCCAAGAACTATGACTCTAGCTACAAGAACTAAGAAAGATGGTTTCAGGGGAAAATGCAGTTTAGGTTGTTAATTCATTAGCCTCTAGGCTTAAAAACATTAATGGACCATCACTAATGCAGGTGGGGTGGAAGGGGGGAGAAACCTCTGTTGTGTACAGGAGGCACTGATCTGGAGGAGATCTAATGCAGTCATTCAGCCCCTTTTTTTGGGGCCTAAGGAAGTAATTGGTGACGATCTGCAGAGCTGCCATCAGATAATGGCCATTGGAAGGCATTGAAGCTGCAGGTTAATCTGTGCCTGGAACTGGCAGACTTCCAATAAAGGTGGTAGGTCACTGCAGGGCTTGCTAAACAAATACGTGCAACATTTTCCACCGCTATGCGTTTATGGGGGGGTTTCATATCAGCAGTAGTTTTAAATTGTAAGATGAAATTTTTGTAGGTGATGATAAAATATTTTATCAAGTGAACCACTTATATTTTAAAAGACACTGTTAGGTCCGGTTTTCGAATTGACAGAGAGAGAGTGCCTCTAATAATTGCAGTGATCCAACAAACAAGTTTGATGTACTCAGGAAGTTTCGTGTACTCAAATACTTCAAATAATTCCTGCTGGAAGCATGTCATGATTGTGTTTGTAAAAGGTTATGTCCATACAGGAGAATTCTTTATTCAGGAGTGGGTTCCAATCTTCATCTCAAGTGAGTTTCTTGACAGTATTGCAGTGATGAACAAAACCATCCTTTGGGGGCTTGTTTGCATTTACATCACAACAATAAAATCATGAACAAATTGGAAAAAGTAGCTGAGTCCTAACTGTACTAACCACAAGCTTACGTGTATCTGCAAGAGCAGCAAGAGTTTCTACCTGCATTTGTGTTTGTGTGTGGTTTTCAGAATAAAGAGCTATTCGAGGGCTTTCAGGTTATTTTAAGTATGTGGGTTAAGTGTTAGTGTTACAGCCATTTTAAGTATATGGCTGTAGCATTAACAAAAATAAAATACTCTCTGGAAGTGTGTGCCTTGTTTTGATTTGACATAAAACTCTTTTAAACTAATTGCAAGCAAACTGGGCATTTGGGACATGCAGAACTAAAATTTGAGTTTTCTAAGGGAAAAAAGAACATTAAAATGAGTTTACAAAAGTAAAGATTCATTCTATTCTTTCAAATAAGAACTGATACTTTTTAGTTACTGACAACAGGTGTGTGGGATTTTTCTTTAACATCCTTTCTAAGTACAACTATTCCATGTGTTATGTAAGTAGTATCCTTTACTGATGAGATGCACCACTACAGATTATTTAAATAGATTACTCATCTGATGGTTCTGTTACTTGAAACTCCTGGAGGCTTTCTGTTGAGGACTTCTATTTAAATTGCTCATCCTGACTGAGATTGAGGTAATACATAAGAACAAAAACAAGGTGCCAGTGTCTTGAGAGTTGGTTTTGCTAGGAGACTGTGGGGCTGGATAGAGAATATAACAAACATTTTACACTTAAGCCATTTGATTTTTAAATTCTTGGGGGGACATAACGGAAATTAGATGTTGCCTTCATTGCTGGGTCTGTTTTTTTGCAGCTGTTATGGAAGCAAGCACATGCATACCCGCTCTTCCATCTCCTCATGGAGATCGACTCTTATATGTTCTCATGTGTGAATCAGACTGCTGTGCATGAAGAGTTAGAAGATGAAACTCGGAGACTTTGTGATGTTAGACCCTTTCTTCCCGTCCTTAAACTAGTGACAAGGAACTGCGATCCAGGAGAAAAGTTGGATTCCAAAATAGGTGTCCTTATAGGCAAAGGTAATTACATGTTCTTCCATTTTTTGAAAAAGAGGAGGGCTTGTTTTTTTGCTTTAGGATCTTAATTGCATAGGTAAGAGTAGAAAAGCATTAAAGGAAATATTTTTGATCCTGTTTTCCAAAACTTCCCATTTTTAAAGTAATCGTGATATAGAATCAGAGAATCCCTAAGGTTGGAAGGGACCTCTAGAGGTCATCTAGTCCAACCCCCTGCACACGCAGGGTCACCTAGAGCACGTGGCACAGGACTGCGTCCAAGCGGGTTTGGAAGATCTCCAGAGAGGGAGACTCCACAACCTCTCTGGGCAGCCTGTTATAGTTTTATAACTTAAAAGAATTAAGTTAATATTTATTGCATCAAGATGAAGCATTTGAAAGTTGATGGAAGGTAATTTTGAAAAGAAAACAAACTAATTGAACAGAGAAACTTGTCTGGTAGGGCCATTACAAGCAAAAATAATAAAATTTAAAAGTGTGTGTATCTGACTGGAAATGAAATCCCAGTTAAGAGCTGCTCTGTAATGTAAGGTTGAAAAGTTCCTTGGACAATATGCTTCTGTAACAGTAAAACCAATTTTAAGATTGTTATAATTACTTAATACTGTTTTTCCCTCCCCAGTGAATTGGGATGGCAAAATAAAGTTCTTGTGGGGGCTATGGCTTTATCAAAATATGAAGGATTTTAAAAGGAGTTGTTACTTCACTTTATCTTACAATACACTATTGCATTAATGCTACAATTTGAGGACAAATTTTATCTTATTAGATAGCAGGATTTTTTCTTATTGCTAAGTAAAGGAAAGCGTAATAGCCTGAAAAGTTTTATCTTAAGAAGCTTAACAGCAAACTCAGTATGCAGAAGAAACTAGAATTCTTATGGTTTTGGTATACGTGGCTTCTGAGTTCTTGTTTTTGCTTTCAGTCATGGCAGTGATTTCCAGCAAACAATGCAGTGCTATTTTTAAAGGTTTCAGTGGCGTGTGCTTGATGCTATTTCAGAATTTTCAGCTATAAAATCTCTGCCTCGGTTACACAATGAGGCCTGGCCGGGTGCTCTGAGGTCATTCCCCCTTGCACCAAAACAATGTCCCTTTGTCAGACAGGGACATTGTCCCCTCGGTGCAGACTGCAGGGTTTGTTTAGGTCGCAGCCGGGCCCGGGCTGCCTGTTTGTGAGCGCTGACAATGGAGCTGGTGGCCACTTGAACCATTCACACCTGGGACTGACAGGTTCTAAGAGATCTCCCTTCTTGGATTAAATATTTTGCTCATGATGGCTGTGCAGGGGGCTGCTTTATTTAGCCTCTGTTCTGTGCTTCAGCAGTGGGAAAAATGCGTTCCAGGGTAGATAGCTTGTAAAGCCTCCATCCCATGCATGCTTTACTTGTGTGTGTTGTTTTAGGGGAAGATTTTTCCTTTTTCTTGAAATCAGCATGAGGTTGGCTTTTCTGTTTAATGCTTCCTGAAAGATACATTGGTTTTTGCTCTTCAAGCTAAACTCTAATCCCAAATTGTATGGCAAAAATTTACAACTCCACTGATGCACAAGGCAAAGTAGAACCCAGCTTGCTTGTGACCACCCATTTTAGATGGGGATGGTTCATGAAGAAAATGAGTTGAGCAGCTTCAAGAAAACAAAGGCTTGAGTGCAGTGGGAATAGATGGGCAGTATTTATCCAGTTACTCTTATTTTTGACTGAATTTTCTTAGGTCTCCATGAATTCGATGCCTTACAAGACCCTGAAGTGAACGACTTCCGAGCTAAAATGCGGCAAGTCAGTGAGGAGAAGATTCGGTCGCTTGTGGGTCTCTCCTGGATGGACTGGTTAAAGCACACTTACCCTCCAGAACAGGAGCCTGTCATCCAGGAGAGCTTCCAAGACAAGCTCTACAGTGGGAATCTCGTAGTTGCCATTCATTTTGATAACTGCCAGGTAGGAGCAATTATTCCCCATTTAACTGGTTGTTCTTAATTCTGGTGTGAGTTAGCACGTGAGGGATCAGATCTAAATGAAGTAGGGCATTAGTATTTTGATATGTGCTTTTAAAATGCAAATTCTTTTACTAGAGTGCTTGACTTGTAAAAGGAAGTGCGGAAGAGTGGCTCACAGCAGTGAACTGAACTTCTAAAGTCAAATTACATTAACTGAAGGGCAGTGCTAATCTGCTATATAATGCAGTATATAATGTGACAGCAACTGTATAGTTTGTGTATATATATGTTCACTACTAATGGGAATGTAGCAAGAGCAGTGTAACCGGAGTAGAAAAAATATTGTTCTATTTTACGTGTTTTCTTAACTATGTAACTATTTTCTAAATTATTTCTTGTTCATTTAAGTGTAAAATGTAATTGAAATTTGGTAGAACTGTTTTGGGCCAGTTTTTGCTGCATTACTTTGCCAGGGATTAGGAGGCAATGTATTCAACACAGCTCTTTTTTGTAATTCATTGCTGTATGTCCCTGGGGTTAATATTTAAATTGAGAAATATATATTTTTTTAAAAAAGTTACTACTCAAGTGCATATAGGCAAACAAAATACTAGCTGAAACTGAGTTATGCTTTTGGATCTAGTAGTTGAGTAAACAAACCCCATAGCTTATTTTTAAAGGAAAGAGGAAACTTCAATTTCCACCTAGAATAACAATTTTATTTTCATTTTCTGAAAATGAAGTTGCTGTGATTCTGCTCGAGTCTAGCATTCCTCATGCCCCTGTTTACACTGTAGTCCTCTGTAATAACAGTGAGGGATCGGAGTGGGAATACTTAGCCTCTCACAAGTGGGTAATGTGTCTGACTACATTTGGTATGTGTTTTGGCCCAGTTGTGAGGTGTCGATGATTGAACCAATTTTATTTACAAACCTATGTTATTACTGATAGCTGATTTACTGATTACTGACAGCATCTTTATTAACTTAAAAAAAATTCCCAAGTGGTAAAAGCATCTCTTATACTGGAAATGCTACATGAAGGGCTGAATATCAGGCCTGGGAACAGCACCAGCTGAAGTTGCCTGCGTGCTTGGCTGGGAAAGTTCTTGCTGGTGCAGAATGTATTTGCCTGCTACCTTAATAGCTCAGACTGCTGACACGGGAAAAGCTTCAGGTGCTTCTGCTGTCTCTGTTAGACCTTCAGATCTTGGTCAGTTCAAATATGAATGCAAGAACTTGGCTCCAGACTTTGCTACTGCACTTAGTACTAAATATCATAACAACAGAAGTAAATGAGAAGAGTTTGGGGAGTGCTGGGTCCTTGGAGCAGGAGACATAAACACTTGTTGCCTGGACTTCATGGTGAACTGTGCAAGCTGCCCAGTGACCCAGGGAGCAGGAGGAGGGAACTGCTCCCGTTGCTGGGCCGTGGCTCCGGAGGCCCTGAACGAGGGAAGAGGTGTCTGTCCCAGGGCTGCTCTCTGGGAGGAGAGTGTGTCACTGCCCGGCTGCTCAGTATCGCTGTGGGAGGACAAGAGGAACCGCCACGGCTTGGCAGTGTTTCCAAAGGAGGAAGCTGTTATGGGCCATGCAGTGTTGAAACTGAGGAAATACGGAATTAATTTTGCCTGAATTTATGATTGTGCTTTTCCATTTGAGCAGGTTGGCTGCTGACCAATAAACTTTTGTATAAATAAAGCATAAGGCAGAAGAACACAGCAAGAGCACCTTTTGCCTTTTGAAATAATAGCTTTTAGAATTCCTATGTGTTCAGCAGTGTGTGAATGTTTAAATAATAATAATAAAAAAAAAGCTGAATGAACCTTTGCAAAATAAATGTGTGTGGAACATAGAGGGGACTATCTCCCACATTGTCTTGTTAATTTGGGAATTTTAAATGAATTAAAACTTTATTTCATATTAAAAAAGACAACAAACAACCCACTGACTTGTTAGCTTACCTTTTCAGAACAGAATCAAAATAAGAACAACTCTGGAAGTGTGTAAATAGCTTCTCAAAGATCTGACCAAAATTTTTCTTTCAAAATGTTCCATTCAGTATGCTAGCACTGCTGGCTGCTGCCCCTTTCCCTGCAGTTCTCCCACTAAGATGGTGCAACTGAGTATAAAATCACATTAGCAGTTTCGCCTGCTTTACTTAGTCAAGCTTTTTTTTTTTTTTCCCCTCTTACTGCTGTTGTAGGTAGAAAGAGGATGACTTAGTAGTGGTCAGAAAGAAAAACATAATCAACCCATTTAATGCTGCTAGTGACTGTGAAAAAATTCATACATGTCTTCTCTTCCATTCACACTGTAAAATTCAAAGTTATAATTCAGTCTTCTGAAGCTCAGAATTCAAGAGAACTCTCTTAAAAGCTACTGAAACAGTTGCTTTTTTAATTAATTGTGTCCAGCCCTATGTGTAAGGATTTTACGTGCCTAAATCTCTGATTTCTCAGGACTTAAACACACACACGAGCATATGCAAATTGGATCCTGAATTATGTCTTGATACATTCAAAGCACTAGTTTATGGTAAGATGATTAGAAACTAATCCTTGATTTTATCCATGTGAAACAAGTCTTGCAGTTTAGCTGAATGCTTGCACAATCACAAATCAAGAATTAAACTGGTTTATTGAAATAAACATGACTTCATTTTATTAGAAACTCCCCAAATATGCTCCCCTATGTTTTGTTTCATAAACTTCTGAAATAATATGAAAATATTGAACTACATTTCAAAAGCATCTGGACAGGGTCCTGGGCAACCTGCTGCAGGTGGCCCTGGTTGATCAGAGGCCTTGGAGTAAATGATCTCCAGGGGTCCCTTCCAACCTCACCTATGCTGTCGTTCTGTGGAACACCTCAAGTTAGACTTGCTTATTGGGATCTGGGGCTGGTTGGTGCTCCTGTAAGCAGTATAAAACCTTAGTGGCTGACCATTTTGTGATTTTTTGGGGGGATGGCTGTTGCTCCATTTGCAGAGATTAACTTCCGTGCAGACTTTTTAGTACTGTAACGTATTTCTGCCTGAGTGCCAAAGTTGAGCGCTCTGATCTGGATGGTGATAAAAACAACGTTTGGGCCAAGGTAGCTTCAGCTTGCATAACTGTGGGGTGGTGAAGCATTTCATAGAAACTCCTTTGCTTTTGACATTTAACAAATACGCTACAAAAAGTTTGCAGAATAATCTGAGTTATTTAATTTCTAATTCATGTAGATACTTTAGAAAATTGAAGTATTTCATTCATTGTGCATGCTATAATTTAAGCATTGGATGTCTGATTCAGAGTATGGATATTCAGTGTTCTCGTTTGTGTTTTGTTAGGATGTATTTAGTTTTCAGGTGTCTCCTAACATGAATCCCATCAAGCTGAATGAGCTGGCAATCCGAAAACGTTTGACTATCCATGGAAAAGATGAGGAGGAGGTTGATCCTGCTGACTATGTGTTGCAAGTTAGTGGAAGGCTGGAATATGTTTTTGGTGACCACCCCTTAATTCAATTTCAGGTATGTTAAACCCTTGGGAGTGTTCCTCAGTGTCACAGTTACTCCCTGCTGCCTTGGCCACAGTTTCTTCTTGCTCTATGTGTCTCTGGGCAGAAACCCTGCTGAGCAGTTGTATGCTTCCTCCTCCTGTCTGCTAATTGCTCCCCTGTGTATTCAGTGGCATGCATGCCACTTATTTGGTTATTTACAGTATATGCTTGATTCTTTGCTGCAGGAATATGCAGTTACTTTCAAAAAAGTATTTTGCATGTGTTTTTAGTACATCCGCAATTGTGTGATGAACAGGACTCTTCCTCAGCTGACTCTGGTCGAGTGTTGCACCATAAAGAAAATGTGTGAGCAGGAGATGATTGCGATAGAAGCTGCTGCAAACCGAAAATCATCCAACCTTCCTCTTCCTCTGCCACCAAAAAAAACAAGAACAACAACTGTAAGTTGATCTGGAGAATCTTGAATGCTCAGAGGGAACAGTGACTGTTGAATATCAACCAGCAATGCCTGGACTTGTGCTGCTGTTTCTGTTTTCCAGCGTGGGCTCCAGGGCGTCCGCGCGGGGCCGGGAGGCTCGCGGGGGAACGGGAGGATGGGAGCTCGTGTCACAGCATCCGGCTAACGTGGCTTTTAGTACGGTGATGTCTCCTTTGTGACACTTCGGTCTATGAAACAGTTTTTGTTGCAAATGGTAGACATTTATTCAAACGAAGTAGTGTATTTGAGGCTGTTTCTAATTGACAATAGATATTACTCAGTGTATTTTCTTATTTTGTCTTAATATCTTCAGATGTTCATTTTTTTCCTATTCTATTTCCATTTAGCACACTTAGTATGCTCTAGTAATTATGATAACTTTTTTTTTTTTTAAAGATCTCTTACTCATTTTTTAAATAATCATGCTTTTATTTAACTTGTATTGATGACTTTTGCTGAGATGCTTAGCTTGGAAAATAGGTTTTGGTACATAACATTGATTAAGAGTAAACATTCTTTTGTTTCACTTCTCAGAGTGTCTGGGATATTTGCAACCCATTCAAGATTGTTCTGTTAAAGGGTTATAAACTAAACACAGAAGAAAATGCCAAAGTAAGTAATAACACCTAGTTTGAAAAGATATTCTGTTCATTATCCAGTAATTCTGCAGTGTTTGTTGAACTCATCCTGCAGGTTTTAGTTCAGAAAAACTGCAGGCATTTCAACTAGTCCCAGGTGTGAGTCTTGTTTATATATCTGAAGTTGAGTATTATGTGCTATTAGTTATCACAGTATATTATATTTTATATTATGTATACACAATATATATATATTTATAAATATGTACAATTATTCATTTATATTCATATTTTGCTAATGTGATATGTGATTTTTTTTTTTAGGATAGTGTCTAAGTAGTCATGTTGGTGTGGAAAAAAAGGCCTATTTGAGATTTATGCTATAAACAGCCAACAAATGTTGTTTAAATATAAAATCATTTTTGATGGAACATAAGGTAAATTTGTCACACACACAGTGTAGTCCAAAATATATTTTATGTGTCTCTGCATGGATCACATGCTTTTGTTGTCTGTTTATTTTCTAAACATACTGAACACAAAATAGTACTATCACTTCCTCTAAAATGTACATGGCTGGGCTTCTGTCTGTATTACAGACCACAAGTTGTTAACACATGGAAATTTATTGCACAATTACTTTTAAGACCTTAGAAAGGCCCTTGAAATAGAACAACATTCTTTTCCTTTATTTTGTTTGGCAAACAATTAAGTAAATAGTCATCTAGATAGGAAAGAAGTTCAAAATTAGCCATTGAAGTTGGCTGTCGTAATGCTTTATTTGGTGTTTTTTTCTTTGAGAATTATTGGTGCCGCCTTCTTATGTGTTAAGGGATACTGTATTATTATAGCTAAATGAATAATAGTCACAAATTTACTACATGAGTCAACGAGTGTGGAAATAGGTGGGTGCTTTTCCTGTGTCTTAGCTGTTATTTAGCTGTTTGTGTTAGATTTTCTTGACTTTCTGTAGAGTCCTGTGGCTTTTAAAGGGGAGCGGAGGAGGGTGGGTAGAGTAACTGTCATGGGTTTCTTTGTGTAGTGGTGATTTTTTTCGTATGTACAAAAATGGAGCTACAATTAGTTTCACTATGCCTTTAGAGAAAAAAGATAATTTTACACTTGAGGAGCAGCACAATTTGTCTATTCCTTAGTGTTGGCCTTTATGGCACATAGTATTTTTAATCAATCTTGAAAACTGAAAGTTCTATAGTTACCCACCAACAAAAAAGGGTGCATAACCGTGGGAGCTCGTGCTTGTTTCTGTGCACTGTCACTGGTGTGTCACTGTTGAGAACACAGTTGTTTCCGTCCTCGTTCTGTGTGACTCACTGCCCTTGTTCTTTCGCTTTCATTGTGCTTTGGACCCAGCCAAGATTCATGCGTTTTTGCTGAAGCCACCAGCAGATTCATAAATGCAGGGTTTGCAGGAGGAAACAAAACGTTTGCCACATGAATAGTGCTCTGCCGATGTGTCATTCCTCTCGTTGATGCTTTTCAAGAATGCAGAAGCTTAGAAACATGCAGTTTTCTGTGTACATCTGTTATTAAGCCAGAATGCAGAAGTGAGCCCCTTGGTAGCACTGACCTGTAATGCCAATAGCTGCCGCTTCGCTGCTCTCCCTCGTCCTTTCCTGCTCCTTGTTTTTGTAGTCCAGGCTAGCGGTCTCATCACCTTGTGGGTGCTTAGGCCAGACAGAATTCCTGGGAATTATGTGCACTATTATTATTACAGATGATGCTGATGTCAGGATGAACAACTTTCTGACCATGCATTTCTATATATAACGTGAAGATCAAGTGTGTATTCCTGCTAAGCTGGAGAAAAGAGGAAAAAAAAAATCTCTACTTGATAAAATAAAATCTGTTCTGCCTGGAGATTTGGCTTTACATTAGCAAATTCATGTTCTCGATTGTTGCTTAGTTGTCTCTTTCCTACAGTTTCCTTTTCTGTTAGGCCTGTTGAGTTAGGGGTATTTGTTGGTATTTCTTATTTGTTCTTTCAGGTATTATTTGTTTATCCTGTGGGGTAATGTAAGGAATTCAGTATTGAGAGAGGAGGAAAAAAAAAAAAAAAAAGAAAAAAAAACTTAGGTAGCATCATTTAAACAAATATATTTTTGATTTGGCTATCAGAATGCAATTTTCTCATCTACTTACCTTTTCAGATCTGAGAATAACCTTCTGTATAATTAGTAGTCACTTCTGTTATTGAATGAGATTTGATCTAGTAGCTAGTATTGCCTTTTACCAATAACCACTCCTTTTCAGAGGAACATAACTCAAACCATTTTTCTAGTCCTTCTTTCCCTCCCAGCTCCCCCAAATTAAGAGCATGGTGATAGAAAATGCTTTTTCCCTTCCTAACTTTGTAAGGAAATTGAATGTTATTTGAGATAAAATGTCAGAGTTCTTTGTGCAAATCTCTAGGGAACGTCTTGTATCTTATGCCCAGCCATACTTTGCAGATTCCTATTAATAGGCATCTTCAGTAAGTTGGAAGCATTTTGGGTCCAACTCTGTCAACATTTTCCTGAATTTGCTGCTCAGTAAAATCAGGACATGATCCAAAATCTCAGTTTAGAGCTATTAAATCTTATTTTCAAGTGCTGTAGACTTAATGCTTTAAAAGATTCAATTGTAACAGGCGAAAAAAGAAAACCCTCAACCTCCACCCTCCCACACATACACAAGCCCCTGAAGTCTTGCCCAAATTTAGGACAAACTGAATTTTAAGTTCAAATAAGTGTGGCTGACCTTTGGTTTTAGAAATGAATATAAAATATTTTTCCTCATATGCAACTGCAGTCAGAGGGAGTGGCGTGTTTGGCAAGTTTACTAGGGAAGCTTTAAAATTATAAAAGAATTTATATGTTAGCAACATTATTAGTGTTTGGACCTTCTTACGTTTACTGAGGTAATTGTTCTTATTACCATGCTTTTAATTCTCTGCAGCTCAAGGACATTAAATGTAAGTTAAAGCAGAGTCTACAATTTCTGGGTGTCTCTGAAATATTTGGGTGATGGGGAGAGGAGTGTAAGATGGGAGCAAAGAGGATGATTAAATGATTCAGCCATGAAACAAGAAAGATGGAGTGTTTTGACATGTGAACCCTCGTGTCCTATTTTCTAGACAGATTTTAGATAAAGTTAGCACAGATTTGATGGGAGTTATTTTCAGCTAGTGCTCTGCAGGGAATAAGACAAAAGCCACGTTTTTTTTTTTTTAACGTTGAATAAGCTGAATATCTCAGTACACATTTTGCTACGTTTTTCTACAGAAAGAATTTTCTACGATATAGAACTTCTGTAGAAAGATATTTGTTTCAATTTATAATTATATTTTATTTAAAAAATTTACAATTTACAGTTTATTTAAAATATTGTTTATTAATTAAAACTTTTAATTTACAATAACATTTAGACAGTTCTTATTTTTCAGACTGCCTCATTCTCATGATGACATGAGAAAAGAAACAGTTTTGGAATCGTGTTAACTCTTTTCCATATTCATGTAGTAGATAGGCCATTTAATTTTAATGTGTACAATTAATTTATTCCTGGTCAAGAACATGAAGAACAGAACAACCAATCAGTTGTTTTCAAAAATGAATTGGTTTGGTTTATTTTACAAACTGAAATTTAGTGTTTGTTTTTAAGTTTAAAATACTGCTTAAAGATGTATATCTATATGTTCTGCAGAGTTTTCTGTGCAGAATTCTCCAGGTTCTGTGGGTAGGCTTTGTGGAAGCCTTCAAATATTTTTTTTTTTTTTTTTGTGAAAATCTTTACATATTTTCCCTCTTATTTCTTTATTGCAGGTTCATGTTAGGGCTGGTCTTTTCCATGGCACAGAGCTCCTTTGTAAAACTATTGTAAGCACAGAAATATCTGGGAGAAGTGACCATGTTTGGAATGAAACACTCGAGTTTGAAATAAATGTCTGTGATCTACCAAGAATGGCCAGGCTCTGCTTTGCAGTTTATGCTGTGATGGATAAAGTGAAAACCAAAAAGTCAACCAAGGCAATGAATCCACCCAAATACCAGACCATTAGGAAAGCAGGAAAAGTGGTAATTATTTTAATAGTTTTTCTTGAGTTTACCTCTGAATTATATTGAGCTGAGTATTCAGAAGTCTTATGTACTCATGTTAGTGTTTAAGAGTGAAAATAGAAAAAAAATGGTATTTATAAAGAATGCCTGTACAAAGAGTCACATGTTTCAGGACAAAAAAAAAAAACAAACAAAAAAAAACACCCTTATTCTTTTGGGATGCTTGCTAGTAAGCCTGTTGGCAAATGACTGTATTTAGAAAAGAATTGTATTTTAGTTGTTCTAGTTATTTTGTTATTTTAGGTTAGTTTTGTTCTGAACTCTAGATATGGTAGGGTTTTTGAAAGATTAAAAAATGAGCATGTAGGCTTTTATTCAGGGAAACATGTATTTGTAGTGTGCCACTGTGGTGTGACACCCTTAAAAACTAAGTTCTCTTTTTCACTGGGATGTGAGCATGTACTGAAAGCTGTTCCTGTGTTTTGTTTTGTTTTGTTTTTCTGGAAGATGGAACTAGTATTTTTTTTCTTTAAGCTCTTAATTTTACTGTTTTTGTAGTAAGTGCTGCATTCTAGTATTTAGTGGAATTTTAGTTTCCATTTTAAAAATTATTTCTGTTCACAGCACTATCCTGTAGCCTGGGTAAATACCATGGTATTTGATTATAAAGGCCAGTTGAAGAACGGAGAGCTCATACTGCACAGCTGGTCATCATTTCCTGGTAAAGTTTAACTTGGAAGACTCAGAATTGAATTACTAATGAGGCCAAAGAAGAGTAATATAAGATAATGAAATATTTAATTTCAGCATCCAAATTCGGTCATCATTTTCTTTGTGTTATATGGGTTAATGTATGCAGCCTTAATCTTTTTTGTAAAAGTCAGTAATTATGTCATAAGGGTCTGTTTGGGAATAGTCTTATAAAATTTTCATCCATTAGAAAATTGCATGAAAACTGAATAATGTCATCTTTTTTTTTAAGATGGCTTTTTGGATTTATTGCTTGTTTTTGCATGCAAAAAAGTCTCTGACAAATAGATAAGCTCTTGGATATTTAATAGTATCTTAAGTCAGCAAAAAAGCCCAGGTTATTGGAATTGTTTTAAGGTTTCACTCAATTCTGATTTAGATGGCTTGCTGAAACTGCCTGAAATCTACACATCACACCGCATCCAACCACAAGAAATACCATGCCAGCCTGGCTGTATATAGTGATGAAAGAAATCTGGCTTAAAACTCCTTTTGTTTCATACTGTTTGATATAGGGGTAATGTGTGCTGATTGACAGAAACTGCACTCCTCACTGTGATCGAAACTGCATTAGGGGCTTGGCTTAGTATGGAGTTATCTTGGCTTCCCTTGATTTTGTATTTCTTTAGGAAAGACAAAATCTTTCTCATAGGATGAGAATCCAACATTTCTGAGCATGTTGGGGGAGGCGGGGGGGGGGTAGTCTATGCCTGAAATTCAGTGCATAGTGGAGAATGTGCTCTGTGTAGCAAAATATGCTTCTGTATGTTTTGTGCAGGAAGCAGTTTCTTATTTCATCATTACTTTTTTGGATTTTTTTTTTTTTACTTTATGCAGATTCCTGTTCTGTAATATTATTTTTTCTAATATTTTAGATGAACTTGAAGAAATGTTAAATCCAATGGGAACAGTCCAGACTAACCCTTACACTGAAAATGCAACAGCTTTGCACATTAGATTTCAAGAATATTCAAAACAGCCTATTAATTACCCTCCCTTTGATAAGGTAAGGTACTAAACTGCTGCTGTTGTCAAGCTGCTGAGTCTTGTCTTGCAACACTACGTTTTCCCTGAATTCTTTGTTTCCTGCCTTCTAGCTAACATATTGCAGTTGTTGAAACCTGGGCCGTGTAATATTGTCAATGTCAGTTTGATAGTGTTCTAAATTGTCAAAAATAGCAGTAATTCTTTAACTGGCTCAATTCTTTAGTATTTATCTATTCGGTGAAGCCAGGTTTGAGTTTAGAGCTAACATATTTAAAAATATCTTTTACAGATACTTGAAAAGGCAGCAGAGATTGCAAGAAGCAGTGACAACGCTGCCATGGCGGTAAGGAACTGCTGAAAGCTGCAGCAGTAGCTGCCTTTTATATGTTCTGCATGCATCTATAAAGAAATTAGTGTAATAGCTGACTAACTTGCTCTGAGTGTGCGAGTTGGTTCCTGTGCCTCCCACAGGAGGGTTGCATGGGGTGCGTTTGGGACACGGCTCGGATTTCCATTAGTGCTGGAACTGGGAAGCGTTCCCAGCTTGTGTAAAATATTTGCAGGGACAGAGCTTTGTATTATCAATTTTATGGTGGTATCCTTGATGGTCAGATGTTTCCAAATAAATGCTTAGAAATATGGTCATTATTCTCGAACAGGACGTTTCTTAAATTTGATAATTTTATGATCCCGAGAAAACAGGTGGTTCTGAGTTGAAGACAATTTTGGAGATGATCTATAAAATTTGGTGGTGTTTTCTTTAATATTTTTATATTTGGGAAAATATTGTAAAATTATACAGAACACTGCAAACCTGGCTTAAGATAGTGAAAGCACAATAGAAGCAACAGTAATAACTGCATTATACATCAAGTAAAAGAAGTTACTTGAAAAATATGTCAGTCAGTAGTGGTTAAAGTGCTCAGGAAGAGGGAAGGCTTACCAGTATTTTTGTTATGAACAACTGACTTTACAAATAACTGGAATTCTTGCATAGCTGATTGTCAGCTTAGTATTGTGACTTCTCATTTAAAAACTTAGTGTTCTCAGACACAAGAATCACATTACTTTTATGACTGTTTACTGTTTATTTTGAAGTAGGAATAATGTGTGTGTATTTAGTTTACCAAACAACCATTTCATTTGTTTAGTACTAGCTAAAGGGTTTAAAAAAAAAAGAAAAAAGAAAAAAAAAAAGAAGAGGGAAAGGCTTAAAACTATCTGTTCTACTTGCATGAGGTATCTTTATATAATAATTTTTACTGAAATGATTTCGGCACAACGCATGGCTCAGGGACCCATCCTTCCTGGAAGGAGCTAAACTTAAATTGTGTTTAGTTGGTCAGCTGAACCTGTGCAGTATGTGATGTCCATGTGCTGTGTGCTGCTGCTCTCAGATGGAAGTGACTCGTGCTGCCATTTCTCCTGAACTTGTAAAAATTAGTCAGAAACTTCTTTAGCCTTTTTGAAGATAAGGGCAGCTTTAGATTAATGTATTGTTTCCAAAATACATATTGAAACTAATTACTACATCATTATTCAGAAGCAGCAGCTCCTGTTATGTTTCAGTGCCTTTTGGAATTCTCATTTTGGTTATCTCTTCATATTTCTGGCCTCGTATTCTGTACAAGAGTACGACTGGAAGTAAAAGATAGCACCTTAAGCCAGTGTGATTCTTAAATGAAGATTCATTCATTCATCATTCAATCAGATTTATAGAATCAATGCTATTAACATTTCAGAGAGGAAAGCAACCAAAATCATGTCTGGAAAAGACAGGTCTGGATTACAAGACGAAAAATGTGCTTGTACGAGTAGCAAATGTATTTCCATTTGTTTAGTGCTGGAGAAGTATCTTTTGGCGTTTGACTGGAGGGGAAACTTGCTGTGTATGTATATGAAAAAAATTTGCCTAATTGAAAACCAAAAGGAGAAAGTAGATTCTGAATAAATTCCCCATCTAGAGTTGGAAAATGGAAATATTGCCATCTAGTGTCATAAACTCTAACGGCTAGGTGCTTTCTGAGAAACTTCTGTACACTGAGCCTGACTTTGTTAGAAATCTGTGATAGGACAGAAAAGTATAATAGGCATTCCCCTGTGTGCCTGGACTTTGGTGTGGTGTTTTTTCTTTTACAGAATTTATAGTATTTGAGGTAAAATGTTAGAATCTTACGAAATGTATTGAGATGTTCCACAATTCTCGTTTTCCAGGGTCGAGGTGGTAAAAAGTTTTATGTTGTGCTGAAAGAAATAATGGAAAGAGATCCCTTATCTCAACTCTGTGAAAATGAAATGGACCTTATTTGGACGTTGCGGTATGACTGTCGCGAAAGTTTCCCACAATCACTGCCCAAACTGCTGCTCTCCCTGAAGTGGAACAAGCTGGAAGATGTTGCTCAGGTAAGGGAAATGATGAAGAGGGTGGGAGAGGAATGCTGCAGTCAAAGCATGAGGAAATTGGGAGGAAGTGTGTGTAATGTGTGTGCTTTATTTTATTTATTTATTGTTTCCTAGCCAATCATAGAAATCTTGAAATGGTGCAGTGAATTTTGGTTTATAAAATAAGCTTGTGCAACTTCTGTAGTATGGACTTGTAAGCAAGAACTTACTCTAAAAAAAAAAAAAAAAATTAAAACAAATAAAGTTCTGAGATCCTTTGAATGATGTGAAAAGCCTGTAAATTACTCATACAGGTTGGTTCGAAAATCCTGAAATAAAGTTTGGTTAAACTGCTCCAAGGCCATTCAAATCCCTGTCTTGAATTGGGTAATTAAACCTCCTTGAAGCAGCTGATTTTGCAAGAGCTGCAGTGCACACTAGGGAGAGCAGAGGCCTCATGCTCCTCAGGGAGGCAGTCTGACCAAGTAGGTCCCCCTTGAAGAGCCTGTGCAAGTAATTAAGGGCTTTGAGTTAATTGTGAAACAAGGTTACATTTACAGTGCCAGTTTGCTAGCTAGCTGTGCAAGGGTGTTTTGTTATACTGTACAGTGTCTGGTCTGTCTGTATTTTTTTTTGGGGGGGATTATCAAAAATGAAATGTATGGGAATCTGCTGCTGCTTGATAGACTGACTTAAAAGACAGGTTTGTGTTATTTGTATTGGAAGTTTTGACTCTGTGCACACAGCAAGCTGAGCCAAGCTGTACAAATCTGGATGGTACCAATGGACACGGAACTGACTAGGGGTGAATCCAGACCTTGTGCTTCGTCTGCCCACCCTGACACTGCTGCGCTTGGAAATGAGGCACAAGTGTGTGCAGATTGTTAGACTGAGATAATAGTTGGGTTGTTGTGAGAAAGTGGTTTGGACATTTTTATAATAATTTCTTCCACTGCTTATTTGGAAGGAAAGCTATTTTGTGAAGTTTAAGCTAAAAAGCAATTACTGTGCAAGATTAAGGTTCATAACCTACATCCGTGTTCTTGATTATTATTCTGACCTTTTTTGGAAGAAAAGGAAACCACTCGGTGAAAACCCCAACTTCCATCTATTCATCATAGGATCTTTGTGATTGCTCAGACAGACTCGTCGTTTTTGCCTCCAGGATAGGAGGCTCTACTAAATCCATCCCACCAACTAGACACTCTGAGAACTTGCAAAATAACTGGATTTTCATCCACGTCAGTGCAATGAGCGCTACACTAATGAAACACATGTTTCTCTCTCGGGTTTTCATATGCAAGAATTCCCTTGTTCTTAATGAATTCTCGTATGTGCGTCTGGTTTTTTTGTTTATTATTAAGTTATCCAGAAATATGAATTGTAAAAATATAAGCAGGTATTCGTCATTTAAAAATGTTAAATGTTTACCGATCTGTTACTGGGGCCTTTGAAAATAATTTTTTGAAAACTGATGTCAAGTATAGATAACTTACAGTTTAGAAGGTGTTTTAAATTTGGGAATATCAATACAATTATATAAAGAATTTTATCAAAATTAATGGCTGAAAATAGCCACGTTGCTTATTCCTGGGTGCTCTCTGCAAGGCCTGTTTTTCTGTTTCTTTGTGACCAGACAGTATTGTGCTGTGCTTGAATATGATTTTGGGCACTAGTGATAGGTTATCTCAATTCCGAAACACGCCCAAGTCATTTAAGTACTTCCATTAACTTTTCCTGGTGAGGAAAGACAGCAGTTTTTTAAATGGATTTCCAAGTTGTTGTGATTTGTGTTTCACCTCCTGTTCATATTAAATATATTGAGTACTAGCTAGACGTGCAGGGATGAGGTATGTGCAGCCAGCTGGGCTGCGGTTTTCTCATAATAAAAGCTCCAAGACAGGATGTGAACAGAGCAGTGCATATTTGGGAGATTTTCTTAGCCATCTCACAGGTCACATCACCTAACGATTTCTCCTTTCAATCATCTCTGAAGTAATTTTAGCAATTGAGTGGTGGTGCAGTCAGAATGAGATGTGTCCCTTCAGATATGCTTCATGATGAATGTTCATGCCCTAGACCGACTTTCAGGGTTCATTGCCTAATTTGTGGCATGCTATGCCATGCCCCAGAAACTGATGGGTGAAGTTATCACCCATCATTTACAGAATATTTCTGTATTTTTTTCTGGACCTGAATTTAAGTGGGTTGTCTAGGAGTCCTGATCTGTTTGTTTTGAAGCTGCTTATTCTGCCTCTGGCAAGCATGATTGCTGTTTGCATTTTCAGCATCTGTTTTATGGTATTGTCTGTCAAGGGTTTTTTGTTTGTAGGTTTTGAGGACTAATACTCTGTGATACGTAAGTGCTGGTGGCTATAGTGCTTCTTGACATAAGGACTGGTGTCACTAATCCTTCCATGCTTCGGATTAAATAGGTTTTAAGTGCATGTTTCCTTGGAAGAGGACATCTATATTCAGAAACGTCTTTCATATCTTGGTGAATCCCGCCTGTGTTGCTTCAATAAGTGTTGGCTCATGAAGACAGTTGCACTGATTCTTTTGTCTCTTTCTGGAATTTTAGCTTGGCTACTGGATTTGCAATTTGGTTGATTTGTACCTTTTTCTTCTGAAGTTCACAAAACTGCACAGATGAAGCAGTTCAGAATTTGGTCCCTTTAGTGTTTAAACGTCGTTATGAAGCTGCATAGTAAATACAGACTAATGTTAAGAACTTGTATATGTTTCTCATACTTGAATTGGAAATATTAGTTGCATTGTGACATAGAGCAGAAATTGGAGATTTTCACTATGAGTGTAAAAGGGCTTCCAACTTGGGATAAAACTACTAAGGTCATTTTAATCATTCAGATGTTAGATTTTTGTCAGTTAAGTAAAAATACATTATCAAATTTGTAGGAAAGGAGGTTTTTATAGTGAATTATGACTACTTAAAGAAGAAAGATCTTGCACTATTGATGCTATGTTTGCAGACTTGTTGATTTTTCTCTATTTGTGTACTGCTTTGTCATAGGACTGTGTTATTAAATATGCCTGGATACGTGTATGTGTATATATACATACACATATATGTACCTATGTACACATATCTCCTTAGTGGGTAACTTTGTTAATAATTCAGTCTTGTGAGACCTCTACATATTTTTATTCTTAGTAATCTGAAATAAATACACGAGTGTATCTTCCAGCACATTCCTGTTTTTGAACATTAGGATTTATTTCATATCGAAATCGAATAATCCTTTCTGCAGTTTAACCCAAAAGCTATTCACAGTGCGTGTGGGAAAAGGCCGTACCAGTTAAGGAGGCTAAATATTTTTGGTAAAGACTTCTCTAAACAAAACTCTTTACATTTTTTTTTGGGAAAAAAAAAAAAAGAACATTACCAAAATATTTACGTATATTATATATGTTATGTATATTCATGAAAGCTTTAACAAAACATTCTTTAAATTTTATTGAAGCTGTTTATAAAATATTTGCATGTGAGGTTACCTAATTTTTGTTTACTGTGCACCATGTCTGTGTATGTAGAAATGAATTTTTCTGACTAAATGTAAACAAGACCCATTGCCAAAAACAACGTGGATAAATTTAAAGGGCAAGTAACTTGATCAGAAATTAGACTTTTTTTTTTTGGTAGGTCGATAATCTCCTTCTGTTAGTATGAGTGCTTTGTCCGAATGCAGCTATGCTTGTTGTTTTCCTAGTAGTTACTTGATGTGTAACCTAATATTTTTCTTTTAATAAAAGCTTCAGGCTCTTCTTCAGATATGGCCCAAGCTACTGCCTAGAGAAGCATTAGAGCTGTTGGATTTCAATTACCCAGACCAGTATGTGAGAGAATATGCAGTGGGTTGTTTAAAGCAAATGAGGTATGTGTTTTAGTTCAGGAATTGTTGGGGGCAAAACATAATTCTGTTTGTGAACAAGAAAAGGACCTGAAGGAGAAGGGTTTCAGCAGGCTGCCTGCCACATACAGGTGCCCAAGTAAAGCATCTTTTCTAGATAAGTAAGATGGCAGCCAAATAAAACTGTGTTATTCTGCTGTTCCATACTATTAGGAGGACACAAACCATGTATTTTTTCTTGGAGACGGCTTATGTATTCTCACCTTTTCTGGCCAAAGGGAAGGCAGGACTGTGTGTGAATATTTTCATAATGAAGGGATAAAATATTACAGAATCAGGTAATAGAAGAACTGCCATCCAACCACCCTTCACTCACTGTCAGCTCTTATCTGCATCATTTAATAGAAATGTAAGCTTTAACTTACGATGATAAAATGAGAGAACTATTTGTTTGTTCTTTAGGGTAGGCTTTGCTATCTGCAGTTCTTACTTTATCATATATAATTTTGCCATTCACTGTAACCTGAGGCAAGGTTTGTTTAACCTTATCATTCGCAGTATTACTGCTTATTTCCTGTCCTTGAATTCTGAATTCCCTGTGGTGAATAGTTTAATGATTAATTTTTTTTTATGGTCAAGGCTAGGTTTTTTGGAAAAAAAAATATTTTGACTTCTTTCAAATGTAAACAAGTAATTTAGCTGTTGGGCTAGCATAATAATGTTGAATTGTTCCATCTGGAATTAGTATTCTTAGTTCCATCTCTGAAACAAAATTATCTTCAAGTGAGTATCAAAAAATTGATTTCTGAGTTTTTTCTAAAAAGTCTGCTGAAGCCAGCTGATAAAAACTGCAACCTAAAGGGGACACTTTGGGGATCCTTTCCTTTAAGGTGTGATGGTCGTAGGGTTCTGTCAGAGGCATAACTGACTGATGAACCAACCTGCTTGGCAATTTTGCACTCAGCTGTGCATCATTTTTCTTTACCATGTGAGTAAAAGACTGTGACACTTTGGCTATTGAAACTAGGTCTGTTATAGTTGGATTTGTCCTGTGCCTGTGGGTTTCTAGCAAGTCATTCATCTAAGTCCTCTGTTACTAACTGGCCTGATGTGCCTCGTTCTAGCGATGAAGAGCTCTCCCAGTATCTTCTTCAACTCGTGCAAGTCCTGAAATATGAACCTTTCCTGGACTGTGCGCTCTCCAGATTCCTCCTAGAGAGAGCCCTCGCTAATAGGAGGATAGGGCAGATGTTGTTTTGGCATCTAAGGTAAGACTTCCTCCATTCCCTCTTGCTAAACCTGTCATGCTGTATTGGAGCTGCAGTGGGCAGGTTTTTGCCTATAAAAAAATGGTTGCAATCTTACTTCTTGGATTCCTTTACATTTGGCATTTGTAGATCAAAGGAAGCCTGTAATTAAAAATATAATATTGTATTTTGCCATCCTTTGTCTGAAGGAAGTATTCTAAAGTGCCTTCAGCCCTACCTAACTGATTAGTTGTGTGTGAATTTAATCTTGATGTTTTCAGCTGTGCATGCAGTGAGAAGACAAAATGCATACTTCACAACTGGGGGGAAAAATACATATTGAGAGAGGAACAGAAAATGGAGTCAGCTCAGTGGGTAGTTGCTACCTTTTAAGGACCCAATCCTTGAATGGCAAATACCTTGTGGCATGGGCTATAGCTTGATTCTGCATACAAAATGCAACTGCTTGTTTTAATGTTTTCAAATTAAAAGATTAAGTGCTATACAAAAATGCATGACTAGCATTTATTGTGATGTACAGAGGCTTATTTCAAGTTATTCTTCCTCAGGAAACTATTTTTTTCCCTTATGAATATTGAGATTGCACAGTTTAACAGAGCCCTGCCTCCCAATATCAACATCTTTAGCTTATCAGTATGAATTTTTGCAGTGAAAGGGGTTCCTGAAAACAAATATCTCATCACTCCTTCTGAAGACCATTGCTTCTAGAGCAGTTCTAAATCTCGAAAGAAGTGGTATACGTTGAAACTAGGCCTTTCTTGTGGCCCATAAGTGTTACATTATTTTTTATTAAATTTGCCTTTTATTTTATCTAACTGACAGTGAGCTGTTTAGTTTTCAGTTATTTTTTTCCATGTTAATGTCTTAAAGAATACAAATTTGTAAAATGATGCAAATGAGCAGCTTTTCTCCTGCTTTGTTCCCCCAGGTCAGAGGTTCATATCCCTGCTGTTTCGGTGCAGTTTGGGTTGATCCTGGAAGCTTACTGCCGAGGAAGCGTTGCGCACATGAAGGTGCTTGCCAAGCAGGTAGGGGCTCCCCCTGGCCTCGCAGGCTTCACATAGCCAAGTTTGTAACTCAGATAATGATCCTGTTCACCTGGACAAAGTTAGGTGAGAGGGGAAGAAAAGGAAAGGAGGGAGAAGGAACTGGCTGCAGTAACGGAGCAGCCTGCGGCACGGAAGCAGTCGGCTCTGCTGGGCCTTGGAGAGCAGGACTGATGCACAAGTAGGCAGGAGACGTGTGCTTGGGGCAGGGCTGTCTGCAGAACTGCTGGAAGAAGGACCCTTAAAACTATTTTTTTTTCTTTTCATCCAGAACAGCTCGTTTAAGAGAACCCATTACTTGTTTAATGTAAACTTCAGCTAGGTGACTGCAGGATTACTCCCTATAGCTTTAGTTTTTGTTAAAAAGTAGTGATGCACACGAACTGAAATTGTGCTGTAATGTAGTATTCCCCGAAAGTCAAGGTGTTGAAGTAAAGCAAATATTTATTTTAGTGCTAATGTAGATGTGTCAGTCAAAAGAAAGAGGAGAGTGGTTTGCTGTTCAATACACACTGGTACGTAAGTGTATTGGCGGGTCATTAATAGACACACTCAAAAATCTTCTGAAGGCTCTAATACAGTTTTAAAAAATGTAGTTGCTACAATAAAATCCATGAAAAGATCTCTCAAATTAATCTATTTCCTATATCACTAAAATAAAGCCACAAAAAAAAATGACAGCTGTTGTGTGGTGCCTGACAGTTTATGGCAGTTCTGTCACTGCCTGTATTGAAACTGTGCCTCAGGGAACAGGAGAGGAACCTACCACTTTGCTCCTCACTACTGCAACTTGTGGGGCATTGGAGAGATGTCTCTTACAGAAGTGTGCTTGTTAGTATTGTCAGAATCGTGAAAAGATGAGGTGATGAAATGCTTTAAGTAATAGACCTGGGGTCAGAAAAGTTTTTGTGCACTTCACAGGAAACAAATGTCACTAGAATCAAAGAAGGGGCAAAAAAATTCCCAACTGTGAAAACACGGAAGAAATTCAAAGTAGAAATACTTCAAAAAGTTCCTGTTTGCACAGCACAGTTTCCATTTTGTTCCCTTGTGAGTGGTGTTTGTACAGCTCCTAGAATAGTGCAAAAGCAGAGCGCGCTGGGTTTGGACAGATGGCTGACCTGGCAGGGCTCCCCTGCCTCGCTTTCACAATCAAACTGCATTCAATTTCCCCAGCATCCTGCCCGACACGGTTCAGGCTGTCTGTAAAAGCACCTTGCGAGATAGACTGAAGCTTCCTTGTATAGAAATCAATATTTGCAAGTATTAAATTGATACTGTTTGAGAGAGAATATGCATCCTCCTGAGCATATTAACAGTGGCTCCTTTAAAAATGACTTACGGCTATTTTATAATCAGCTAACAACTATCTTACATGTAGATGCAATGTAGAAATGATAGAGGTGATGTTTGTTGCATGTGCAGTAGGTTTGTTGCCAAGGGGCTTTGCTGTGCTAATGTTATGTCTGTTAATGTGTGTGCAGCTAGTTTGGTGGTTTTCTTTCATGCTGTGTACCAATAAGAACTTTTCAAAACAGGAAAAGGGGAAAGAAAGGGCTAAACTCAGCTATATTCCTGTAAATAGTTGCTTTATTACACATTGAGAAAGTATAGCTTAGATAATACATTATGGTTATGAATGGCCTAATTGATTAGAGTTTCTGAGCTTACTTGAGGAGGGTTGACTTCAATATGGATAGTAACACCTGTGTTAGGTGCTCTGTTGATTTTGTATGTGGCCGAAAAAGGACTTTGTATTTTGAAGAAGGAACTTGTATAAATGTTTTGTACATGAAAAGATTTCATATACTTTTGGAAAATATTAAGTCTCACTTTCAGAAGTGACATGAATTTATTGTACTTATATTTATGATTACTACTTACAAGTGTAAGACTTCTGGGCATGAGTACTTTAGTAAGATTATTTGATGCCCTGGTTAACTACTTTAAGATTTGTTTTGAAATGGGATTTTGTGCATCATGTTGTGTGGGATAACTTTTAAAAATAACCTCTTTCAGGTGGAAGCCCTTAATAAAATGAAGACTTTAAATAGTCTCATTAAGCTGAATGCCATGAAACAAAGCAAAGCAAAAGGAAAAGATGCAATGCACACGTGTTTGAAACAAAATGCATACAGGGAAGCACTTTCTGACCTCCAGTCTCCTCTGAATCCTTCTGTTATACTTTCGGAATTACAGTAAGTTAAGGGTAATTGAATCAATACAGCTCATAGTAGCCTTTTTAGGGAAATAGTAAATCAGGAGGTACATATGCTCTGATGTCTTTTGACTGTATTGTTTAGCGGATGTGTTAACAAGATGCCTTTTCTAGGGTGAGAGAAAGTTTATTGGGTATCTTGTCAGCTGTCTGAGCAGATCTTCAGCTTATTAAGGTTAAGATATGGGTTCAGACTGAAGATATTTGCAGTTTGCCTTATACTTAATGCTCTCATAAAAAACATACTTTTAAATAAAAGCCTGAAGTGAGTTAGACTGTGTTCTTGGTTTCTGTTTTCACAACAATAAGTACTGCCCCCCCCCCAAAAAAAAAATAACAGCACTTAAACATAAAACTCGAAAAATAGGTGCAACAGGATGTGAGGCAGATTATGTATTTTCTCTGAAAATAATGCATGCTTAGTTTAGATTTAAGATGAATGTATGGCAGTCATGATGTCTATAATTAATCTGATATATAACAAGTATGTTCATTACTTGATAAGCACTGAGAGCATAGTAGCACAACGAAAGCAGAAATAACATTTACGTACCTCCAAACTGGAAGTACTGCATTTTCTATTCTGTTTTGAACAATGTTTAATGCTGTTGAGTTATTTTTGACTAAAATCTGTGTTGTTTTCTTCTAGTGTCGAAAAATGTAAATATATGGATTCTAAAATGAAACCTCTGTGGATAGTGTACAACAATAAAATGTTTGGGGGAGATCTTGTAGGGATCATCTTTAAAAATGGTGATGGTAAGAAATGTCAACAATTTAATAATTTTCCTTCTCCTCTTAAATTCTCACACTTAAGCTCTGTTGCTCTGTGTTAGCATCATTTAATCATGCATTATTCTAGCACCGATGAGCAAATTTTCTCCCGTTTGACTCCGAAAGCATACACTTTATCGGTCAGGTAGACTGATAAACACAGACAGTTTGCCTACAGTAAAATCAGAAATTGATGTCATGTTTTCAACTTTTAATTACAGATCTCCGGCAGGACATGTTAACACTCCAAATACTGCGCTTGATGGATGTACTTTGGAAAGAAGCTGGTCTGGATCTCCGGTAAGGGTCTCTTCTCAGGGCTTGTTTATTTGGAAGGAGAGTCCACTCCTACCAGGAAAGCTTTTCTGTTTTTTAAATCCCTGTTCCTAACTCTTGTCTTTCTAAACTTATGTAGTGATGCACAAAATTTCCATTGCCAAGGTGAACAGGCTGGAGAGAAGTTACCTTAACTCATCACGTGGCTTCTCTTTGCAGTGCAGTTTGCACATGGCCCACATTACAAAAGAATTTAACCTTGAAAAGAAATAGTGGAAGATGTGAATTGAAACATTGGGGATTTTATTTATTGTACAAACAGGATGTTTGTGCTGGTACATCATATCTCTTATGGTGCATATAAGTCATCACACTGATTATAAACTGCACTGTTATTTCTGGTATACCGTTTTCTTCTTCTGAAAGTCACCCAGATAAGAAGGCTTATATGAGGTAAAGATAAAATTTCTGAATTAAGGGTGCAGGCACGCTTTGACTTTTGTAGTGTTGAGAGTGATCTTTCCCAAATGAGGTGTTTTATCAACTCCTCATGTAAGAAACTTATCTGTTAACTGGTATTGTTTTTTCTGCCATAAACACAAATGGGAATTCACTTAGCAATCAAGGGAATTCAGTCCTCCTCTAGGTTCTAATACACATCCTCATCGAGTACCAATCTGCCAGCCAACGAAGAAGCATTTGTGCAAAGACATTTCATAGTCTGATGCTTGAGCACTACTGCCCAGAAGTTAGCTGCTGAATTCCTGGTCTAGATTCTCTAGTATGTAGCTCTAATAGGCCAATCCTCTCAAGCAATCAGGAAATTTTAACTATTGGTAAATTTGGGGGCGGAGGAGGTGAGGAAGATACGGGCAACGGAACTAGGTTTGGGAGATTTTGAGATTCCTCATAATAGAATTTACTGTCAGATTGAGAGCTACCAGATTTGTGGACGACCCAAGCAATCAGAATCTTTTTTTTTTTTTTTTCTTCCTTTTTTCTCATCTTTTCTTTCATGCGAAAATACAGTTTTTGCAGCCATGGGCACAAGTGAATGTGTTCCAGTCCAAATAAATTTCATGCTTGATGTCTATTTCTAGGAAAATTTAATAGAGAAATGTCTGCCTCCTGCATATTAAAAACAGAAGGGCTTCATGAAAATGAGAGCAGGAGAGCTGCTTATGCTCCTGCCCTAGGAGGGCTGCAGCAAGAGGCTGCCTGATGGAGATGATGCTGGTCGGGAGTAGTCAGCATTGTAAATCATGCCTGACCAGCCTCATTGCCTAGTTAAAATGACTTCATTTGAGGAAGGGGGAAGAGTAGCAGATGTCCTTACTTGACTTCAGCAAGATTTTTTTATCACCATCTCCCAAAATGCGCCTGCCACCGGATTATCTCATTAATTACTACAGGTTTCTGTGTTCCACACTTCTATATTGGTTTAACTGTTTTCTTTTTCATAATTCTTATATTTTTTCTTTTCCATCACTGTTGAGATTTGCCATGGTCAAATAGGTTTTTCTTTGTGACAGACTGAGAATGTACTTTCAGGTGCCAATTAAGTAACGTGTTGATAAGCCAACTCTTACAAAAATCAGAGGAGAAGAAGTGTAAGAGAATCCTAGTATTTAGTAGTACGGAGACTTTCATGGTACTGGTGTGATCTGTGAGATTTTGTTTTTAACCAGAAGCTTCCATTTCTGCTTCCTCAGAGCGCGTTGTGTGAGAATGTAAACTCATAGTAGGAATGGAAACTCATTATCTAATAATTCTCTCAGGGCAAAAGTACTCAGTTCAGTAAGAGTCTTCTCATTTGCACTGCTGCTTCTGCAAAACCAGTTCTTTCAAAATGAAGCAGCCAACTTTTCCAAGCTACTGCCAGTATAGGAATTTGTGGTGTTTGTGAACATGTTAGATAATCATGAAGAAGGTTGTGGGGTTTTCATTTATTAGTTCCTTTGTTAAGCCTCAGGGGTATGTGTTCTGCCGTGGAGGCTAGTCATTTTTTAATCAGCTGGACAAGCAGCAGGGAACTAGCTACTTTATCTGATAGCCACTTCTTTTCCCTCTGCTGTAAATAGTCCTCATTTCAATTTACTGCTAAAGACCTACAGTCCATGTGAGTGTCTTCTGCGTGTTTCTTAAGTCCCACTTAGCATTCTTTCCTTGCTGAAACAATACTTGGATATCAGAAAACAATTTTCAGCCAGAAATAGCTTTCTCTTCTCCCAAATCTCTTGCAAAACAGCTTTCTTTATATGCTAGCAAGAGCATGACTCCTTCGTAGGAATACTGAAGTTTTGGAAAAAGTAATAGCATCAGACAGCATTCAACATTTTAATGCAAACTCTATCAAGAAGGGAGCTTTTCCACCCCAATCTGTGCACAATTTTCACCTAATAAAATTCTCAAGTCTAATCTTCTTTAGAAATACAGTTCTAAAGAAATAGTGGAATTCACATTTTTTAATCAAGCATTTGTAGGCTATAAAGGCAGTCTTGTGTGTTTGTGCCACATAGAGCACTAATCCTTTGTGCTTTGCAACTTTAGTGTTGTTTATAAGACTAGTAGTACTCATCTCATTTTTGGAGATGTTTCAGTTGGATTCTGGAGCTTATCTTTTCAAATTTGGTTGAAGTGTAATAGTGTTAGTTTCACAAGACACATAACATCAGCCCACACAGATAAGAAAATCATAAACTAGCTATCCATCAGGAAAAAATGCTACTCACAGAAAGATTCCTTCTAATGAAGTATGGAATATAGTAAGAATGTGAATAATAAATTGCTTCTGGAAGTGTACATTTGCTAAGAGGTAGCTAAATGTTCAGTTGCAGTTAAGTTGAACGTTGATTTGAGGGAACTTAGATGATTTATGTCATTATAAAAAGACTGTGAGGAGACTGATGCAGCGTTTTGGGGCAAGGACAACCTCTGGCAGCTGAGGAATCCCACACGAGGCGTTCTTTTGGTTGCTGCCTTCCCCAAAGAGCAGTTTGTGGTTCCAGCCAGGCCCACACACTGTGCCTGGCAAACAGGAATGCTGCTTGGGAGTTATTAAATGTGCTTTCTCTGACTAATGCCTTTTTTTTTTTTTTTAACTCAACAAAGAGAAACCAAAAAGTGGCTATTGTGTCCCACAATTTTCCTTAAGCTTTCTCAAGAACAAAATAGAAGAAAATGGCAGTTCCTAGTGAGAATTTAACTGCTATAGTTGGCCTCTTTCATTTCCTTATTAGCTTGGGAGCATTTTTCCTTCCATTCGTCTTTTCTTAGATACGATTGTAGAACAAAATTTAGATTAAGGCAGGGCTGCAGTTCTACATAGATCCAAAAGATAGTAACAAGTCAGCCCAAAATGGCAACAGAGCTGGGCAAGAAGCTCTCCCAGCACCTGAAGCACGAGGATGTAGCTAGAAGGGGTAAGGCTGTGATCCTCATGCATCTAAAGAAGAGTTGACTAAAAACCTGTGAATTACTGCAGTTGGGTTGCACTGCTCGTGAGTGGGGGCTTGTTGCGTTGCTTCCCTTCATTTGGGAAGGTGACTTCAGTGTCAGGAGAAAAGGTAGCATTGATTAGTTCTGTTTTCCTGAAAAATACAACTTCAGTCATCTGTTCCAAAATGGGAGTCATTCCCTCTCGCCAGCCTTTCACAGCTTAGATTGTACTGAAACCCATTTCCCTTTCTTCCTTTTGTGGATGCATAATGGGGTCCATGTCCTTCAACTTTTTCTTTTTCCAATACAGAATGCTTGATAAACCTATGCTAGTAAAAACAAGACTTCTAATTCACTTCTCCACCATAAGAAGCGTAACTGTTTACGTCAGCTTCTCTGAGAAGATCCTCCAGTTGGGAATATCTTGCTACAGTAGATCTGCAGCTTCCGTGAAGCAGGGATCAAGTGGGAACTAATCACGCTGCCATCAGGGAGTCCGAGATAGGATCTGTTTCCTTCTAACTGCACTACAATCCACTGCAATCCACAGTTGTTGTTTTTAGCAAATTTTTTAAATGAAATCTTAGCCAGTTTGTCTTACGGTAGGATTCTAACACAAGAACAGTGTTCCGGTGAGATTCCTCTGCTATAGAGGGAAACAGGCACCAAGTGTCCTTGACGTGTGCAAAGCCAAAGAAGTAGGGAGGAAATTTTTTGTGATGATCAACTAATCAATCCCCTGGTTACACTGACCTTGTTTGTGTGTGCTGTGTTCTGCTGTGTAGATTTTGGTGTGCACAGGTGGTTGGTTATTGGAACAATACCAGAGGAGAAGGCAATACCTGTGTGCAGGGGGCAGCAGGAACGTGCTCCAGCAGATCCTTGCCCTGGGCTCTCACAAGATCTGGCCTATGCAGCATGTAATTGAATAAAACATCAGGTGCAGGAGCATCTGCTTCTCGGTGCAAACCCACCCATCAGATGGCCAGGAACCACCAACACTGTCCTGAAAAGGTTGGAGTCAGAATTGAAGTCACCCTAGACATTAGTCAGTCAGTTACCAGAAAGCAATTATAAAAGCGCAAAACCCACATGCTTCAGTAATCCAGTACTTAAAGAGAAAAAGAACCTACCTGTTTGTTTCTAGGACAAACTGTTACCCTTAAATTCAGCAGGAAATAGTTGGCCTAAGAAGTTAGTAACAATGTGGAATTGAACTTCCTCAGGGTGCTTGTGGCAACCCATCTATCTTGAGGTGGTGGGGGGGTGCCTTTTTTTTTTTTTTGTTTTTTTTTTTTTTTTTTTCCTTTTTTGGATGATGATTAGTTTAAATATGAGCAATTATAGAAGAAACGTTTCAGTTAAACAGTATTTATATTGAGATTGCATCTACAGACTGACAAAATAAGACTTTGAGAATCAAATCCCCTCAAGAGATACAACTTAAGCTCTTATTGCTTGAAAAAACTCACTGTCTGAAATCATGTGTGCCTAGTCATAGTAGGTGGCATAACTTTCCATTATTTTATGGGAAATGTTTAAATATAAAGAATATGTCACATCAGAGGATCATAACATCTGTTTTGACAAGCAAGTTTTGTGGGGTCTGTAGTGTTGCAGCTCTTAGGAGAATAACCCTTGTAGCAAGGGGTACTTCCATTGCCTTAGCTTTATTGCAGCTGGGCTCAAGGAGAAATCAGTAAAGCAACAAAGCAACATTTTTAAAAAAAAAAAAAAAAAAAAGCTTGACAGATTTAAGAAATCTGATCTATGTCAAGTGATGTTTACTGTGGTAAACTGTTGTAAAAGTATTCAGCACTCAGTTACTTTTGGCACAGGTAGAGGAGGTTCTTTGTAATTTGATTGGCAGTCTGAATTTTAATTTCTACCTGCCTTAATATGTGTGTGAAGTCTGAATATGTGTCAGGGGTCTTTGAATGGCACTAAAAAGCAGGGAGCGTGTCCCAGTGACAGATGTTGAAGTCAGAAGGACCAGGATGAGATGGAAAGGCCCCCGAGGATTTGTCCCTAACTTGACTCCTGTCAAACTGTCTCCCTGACAAGGATGTTTTTTCCTGCAGTTGTAAGCACACGGTCCCCAGGGGCGGGAGGCTTTTCATCCTCGCTGCCTTGCGAAGGGGAAGCTCTTGGCCGCGCGCCCGGCGGGGCTGCGCGCAGGGTGGCGTGCGGGGCCGTGGAAGGGGGCCAGCGTGCCCTTTAGCCTGGCCCTGCTCCGCTCGCGTTTGTCCTGTCGTGATAAGGATGGGCAGTGCTTCCTTGTACCAGCGCTGCTCCAGGCCCTGCTGAGGCTCCTGTGGCCGTGGCGAGACCCCTTGGCCTAGGGAGCTGCCATTTCAATTGGGAATTACATGAGGATGGAAACAGTTTTTTTTTGTTTTTTTAACGCGTGTTCTCCAAATAACGCACTGAATCCAGTTTTCAATGTACTTGGCCATTTAAAAGGACCCCAACTATATACTTACTAGTATTTAAACCACTCCAATGGTGTGTTAAAGATATATGTCATCACTGTGGAGAAAATGTTCATTTATCTAATAGTTGTTAAGTCAAAAAGTTCTCATTAATGGCATCTAGATTTTTTACCTCCTCAGAGTTTGGGACAATTGACTATGTCAGTGAAGGAGTACCCAGCAAATATAATAAACAGAAATGCTGCTGAAGGTCAGTCAGTTGTAGTGACGCTGTACTGTCAGTTGTATTTCCTCCTCCTATCTATCTGTATATACCCACACTTTTACTGTGCCTTACAATTTTTATGCAGCCTTGTAAGTTAGTTCTACTGGCCTGTCGCTTACATCTCCCCATCAGATTTGTGTGGGCAGCTGCTGCTTAATGCAGGGAACCCACAAACAGAACTGAGAAGGTCGGGTCTGCCTAGTGCAGGTGCTGCACCTTCTGACACAGCACCTCTGAAGAGGTTAAGTTTGCATTATGTAGAGCAAGACGTGAAATCTAAACTCCTATTCCATTTTGCTTTCTAGACCTCTGGAGTGAGATGTTGTGTGGAGGCTCAGTACTGGTTCCCCCCCGCCCCCCTCACCCTCTGCAAAGTGATGTTTTTTCCTCTTCAGAAACTGAAAGAACTGTCTTAGAAAAATAATATACCTATCTATACAGGCATCTCTCTCCTTGATGTTTGTCTTATTTTTCTTTCATTATGTTAGTGCAGTTATATTGTTGTAAATATTTTTACTAAGAATAGTGTATAAATAAGAAAATTCTTAAAAATTGGTTAAGATATGTTGCTGTTTTTCATTGGGGTATCTTGCACAGCTGTTTAAAACTATGAACTATTGGAAAGTTGTATTTTTAGGTATATACTTAAGCAATTTCTAGGATTTTTTTTCACTGAAATAGGAGAAAACATAAAGGACCCTGCTTTCCATTTACACAAGCTATTTCTAGAATGAACACAAGTGAAACTTTACTGCCCCTTTGGCTGCTAAATTAACAAATGAAAAGAAATAGCTCCCTCTATAGTCTCTCTTACCACATTGCAGGTAAAAGTCAAGTAATTGTTGCCCAATTTGTTTGTGTATATTTATGGAATTGGAAAAGCAGGTATTTTTAATTGATTGCTGGTGTATTACCTTTGCGAGCAATATGTGTGTGCTGACATTTGAGAGCTTAGTGTTTAACTGAATGTGAATATCCAGGCCTCTCACAATACTGATATACAAAGAAACAGTCCTATTGTTTTTGTGTTTAATGTTAATCTCTGTTTTGTTTCAGGATATTGCCATATGGTTGTTTAGCAACTGGAGATCACTCTGGCCTTATTGAGGCTGTTTCTAGTTCAGAAACCATTGCTGACATTCAGTTAAATAGTAGCAATGTTGCTGCTGCTGCTGCCTTCAACAAGGATGCTCTCTTAAACTGGCTGAAGGAATACAATTTAGGGTAATTAATGCAATACTTACCTGTACAAATTTCCCTGGTGCTTGAGGCATGTGCAGTCTTGCTCAGGTTCAGATTGCCCGTGGAATTTAAACAATAACCCAGCCCTAAATGCTGAAGGACTCTAGAAAACTGAACAGGTCTCATGCCTTGATGCTATTGTCTCTAATATTTTCATTTCCCTCATAATTCTATGGCTATTTTTATATTATTATTTCTTCATTATATTTATTTTATTCTTATTTTCTCTCAAATAAGTTTTTTTCAACAC
>JASSRY010000665.1:282724-294640 GCA_032466555.1 Tinamus major | reverse complement strand
AGTTATTTGTTGCCCTAGGCTAGTCCTCCCAGGATTTCCATGTAGATCTAAAGGATTTCTTTTTCAGCAGTGTAGAACTAAGTCAGAACTCTGTCCTCGATATCATAGGAAGCTCTAAATGTGCCTTCCTCTCAACCATCTTTTAAGGAGTGCAGTGTTCCTGCACCTTATGTGTCGTCGGTCCAGGGGTGTTTTACCTCACAGCTCAATGCAGGAGCATAGAACTGTAAAGAAGAAAATGGTTTACTTAATTTGGATCCAGAAATAAGTCATAAAAAGCAATCTGTGGATTAACAACTTCATGGCAAGTGAAAGATCTAGTGAGGTTTTTGGACCAAGAGAGCAGGATAGAATGTTACAATTTGAGCAACTCGTGGAAAAATTTGTTAGAGACCGTCTTCAGATTACCTTAATCTGAAGAGTTATCATCCGTATGTGTCATGTTGCTCATCATTACTGGCTGCTGAATTGCAGACTGTTAGCATGTTCATCTCAGTGTTTTCAGTAAATGTTAGCTGGTGACTAAACAACAATTTCAAAACAACCTCTGATTCATCTGCTTTCCTTTTCAGTTTTATCTTTAAACCCAGAAGCTACTGCTAATGTATTCATAAATGAATAATAGGAAAAAGACCCAAAATAGAAAAAAGCACAATGTGATTTGTGTTAAGATCTAGAAGGTAGCAGTAACTGTGGGTTTAAAATTTCTAATAGTATTTGTTTTCTTGCTGTCTTAGGACTCTCTCGCCTTAGGGAAAAGTGAAGAAGAAGCACTAAAACAATTTAAGCAAAAGTTTGATGAAGCGCTCCGGGAAAGTTGGACTACTAAAGTGAATTGGATGGCTCACACTGTTCGAAAAGATTACAGATCCTAGAAGATCCTAGAAGACATTTGGGAATTGCACTAATCTGAATGTTACCTTGATAAGTGTTTTTTTAAAAGGGATCTGTAATCTGGACCAACAAAACTTATTTAAAACAAGAAAGAAAACAAAAGAGCAACACCAAGAGATGGCCTGAAATAATTCCTGATTCTTTTGCACTCTGCTTGTGAATGCTTGATCCCAAGACTTTCCATACAGATAGTAAACATCCTGGATAATCAGTTCCTGCTGACTTTGCACGCTGAGAGCTACTAGGCATTTTTGAAAATTATTTGGTACTTTAAAGGAGGTGTAAATATTTGTTTTACATGTTAGGGTAATATACTCTAACACACTCAAGAGGTTTAAAGACCTTTGAAAGACTTGTTTTTTGTTTCAAAATCGGGACTTGAAAGAAGAGTAAAAATTTTTCTTCATATCCTAATCTAGCTAATAATGGCCATATTGTGTGTATTTTTCATATGAATTCTGCCATACTGGCACAAAGGCATTAATTCTACTGTAAATAGCAACCACAGTATCGTTGTACTACAGGGAGCTGCTTAATGTCTTACACTGCTGCCAAAAGAAGAGTAGACAGGAATGGGTGAAATAGGAGCAGGGGGGTGTCTTTGAAAATAATGCAGCATCCAAGTGCTCAGAGTGCCCAATTTTGTTTCCCTGACATCCAACCATGCCCTTTAGTCAGAGGGAAGTTAGGCCAATTCCAAATATGTCCAAAAATCCCTGCAAGGAAATGTTTTCCCCTCCAGCCTCTGGGGCTTTGTTGTCAACTCCCGTAAGAGGCAGATGTGTTTGGTGTCCAGCGAGGAGCTCCTTAAAGCCTGACGTGAAAATTGGTTTCTCAGATTAGTTGTGCCATGCAGATCTACTGAGTTATGAATACGTGTGGAAAATTTTACACAAATATTATTGCACATAGTGATTATTAGAGCACGTGTACCAAAAACAAAAGTGTTTGGGAAAGTGAGTGTTTATAGTAAAAGATCTAGCCATAAGACACCAATGAGAACTCATTAAACTTTTCTTTCTGTATTTATTAAAATTTGCAATAATATTACTTTACAAAGATGTTTAAGGTGGTTGCTGAAGAAACTGGATTTGTTTTAATTTATTCAGTGAGGTACCAGGCCTTTAGGTGCTTAAATGGAGAGCAAATTTGTTACGTGCAATAGGAACTGCTGGTTAAAAGATGTAACATACTGTTTCTGAACATCAGCAAAACAGACTTTAACTACTGCTTGTTCTCCAAAGAACACTGGTAGCTCTCAATTCTTGTTGATATCTGAAAGAAAATGGAACATATATATTTACCTTTTGACTAAACTGTTGTTTTACATAGAAATTTTATTTTAAGTAGGAATTTAATTAAAGGTGGTTTTACTTTGTTCTGAGTGTTTTTTTTTTTTTTTGGTGTCTTTGGAAAATCAAAGGCTTATCTGGCACCAAGATAGCAATATACACATTATTTTGATTCTCCTGTGTTCACTCCTGGGGTTTATCTGTCTGAAAGACCTCTGCTTCTAGAATATTGTAAAAGGAACAAGTGCTTTAATTGTGTTACCTTGTTAATGATGTAGTAGCATTTAAAGTGTTCCATGTCCCTAATTTTTAGAAGCAAATGGGAGGAAGGGTACAAGGAAGCTACTTCACAGTTCTCAACTGCGAAAGTTGTCTCATATGCTCTCCTTACAGCATGTAGTGGTTTTTCTTCATGGAAACTGAAATCATGTGGTCTTCACATCACTCAGGGGATACAGACCCAGCAAGATTCTTTTCCCAGGTTTGCTTTTCAAGGAAGAACCTTATGCTAAGCAGGTAACTCAAGTCATCTTGGCAAGCGTCGCTTCAATTAAGTGGAGGAGAGGTTTCCTCAGTTATATTAGTAGATGACCACTTTCCCCGGGTCTCTGTGATTTGTGCTACCTCTTGTAGCTTGCAGGTGTTCGTCTGAAAGAAGCAAAACTTTTGGGGGAAAAAGTAACAGGAGAGACAGTCTGTCCCCCACCAAATAGTTGTCCAAGAAGAGAAAGCTGGAAATTTTATAGTATCAGTCCATTAGTTATTCTGTACTTATGGACCAGCACTGAGCTATAGTGTTGAAAAGGTAACTTAAGTTGTGCTGAGTGAGATAATGTTTTTCTTTCTTCAGAGCTGTTATTTCAGCTGGTTTGCAGAATCCAGAAGATATCAGAGGATCATGATAACAGTGAGTAAAAACAATCTTTTTAAATATTACGAAAGCTTTGAAAAGGATGATTTTATACAACTGTAGAAAAAATAACCACAAGTTAACAGATAAGATATAAAACACTTTCAGATGGCATCACTGGAAATTGTATGTACGCAGTGTATATTATATATAGTTGTCTGTCTCACTCTTTTTGGTTACTTAGTGGGTTTGCTTGTCTTACCTCTTGCTATTTGTTTTGTGGCAAATGAGGACAACTGCTGGCCTTCGATGCCTTGTTGTATCCTTGCTTTCCAAGGAAAAAGCTCTTACTGATTTGTGCCTCATCAGAGCAGTTTCTTTCCTTTATCTTTTATTGCTTTTATCATAATTTTAGGTGGCAGTTGGGTGTTGATCATTCATGTTCCAATGAATGTCCATGACTGAGCTCACTAAGAATATTATAGAGCCAAATCTTTAAATTCTTAAAGTTATTGAAAACAGATAATTAACTAGTACACATTCTTTACATATCAGACTGTGATCACAGCTTTCCAGTTATTCCTTAAGAATGACTTCAAACCTAAATCTTCCAAGTATGTAACCAGCATTTCTATTTTTACCCTTTCACAGTGCATTATATAAATATAATACACAAACACTGCAATTTTATGTCAGGGTGCTGCTTGGATAGGAAGTTGCATCAGGTTGGACTAGATGATCTCTAAAGGTCTCTTCCAGCCTTAATGATTCTGTGATTATGTTAATATAATTGTGTCTGAGCTGACTTTAAAACTGAAGTGGAAGTCCTGCGCTCACAGCAGACGTGTGCATTTCTGTAGCATATGGGCCTTGTCTGGCTGGGCTGACCAGGTAGGTAAAAGCCAGCCTAAAGGCAAAGCAGAGGTTGAACTGCCTGACCAGGCCACCACACTCGTCATGGGTGGATGTACCCTGAGGGTAAGGTTAGTAGTGAAATTGTTTCTGTAACTGCAAAACAGGCACAGTAAAATCAAAATAGATACCAAGAAATTTAAGTGGACCTAGGAACTGCAGATGTTTGATCTCTTGGTTTCCCTGGGCAGAAAGCTAGCTTTGCCTTTTCTTAGGAAACTCGTTTTAATTGTGAAGGTGCAAAATCTCTCGAGCATGTCCGGTGGGAACAGCATGAATAACCTGTTGTCCACGTGTGGATCGTGTATGGAGCACAGCTAAAGATCAGTTGCTTTCAGGCACTGCAGAGTCAGCAGAGTTATATTCTTCAATTCATGGGAGGTTGAGGCATTTTTACATTTAAAACTTTGTGGGTGTAAGGAATGAATGTGACCTTAGGAAGATGGAATGGCACCCAAGATTTTAATAGCTAAAACAGGAAATACGTGATAATTTTAACATCTCATACTATGGAACAAACTTGAGGACCATACTGCTTGTGCTACCACAGTGCATTATAAAAATTATTGTGTGTCTGACTTGTAACTATCAAGAAGAAGGTATGTTTCCCAGTGTTGTCTAGGGAATTTATTTACACTGCTCTTATTACTGTCTGTTCTTCAAATACTGTGGCAAAATAGCAATCACTGCTGGTGGAAATCAGAGAAAGTGTTTCCTTGCAGTGAGTTAGGTTTGCATACTACTATTCTTAGGTGCCTTTCCAACTTAATAACCTAGTTCGGAAACTTAGCACTACGTATTTACCATCTGTCCTCTAATAAAACACAAGGTAAGTGCTACCAGGCAGATGCTGGCATAAATTGTCCTATGCCACCTCTAGAACATCTGGCTCAAGCTAGCTCACCTCTTCAACAGATTTTATTCTACTGAGCTATCAAATTTAGAGAGATGCTGTTGTGGTGAGTCAGCCCTTCATACATCCAGCCTCTTGCTTGGGTTTTTCTCAGGCAATTAATTGGAGAAAAGTTTTCTCTGGAACTGCTTGACAAATTGGGATTTGTATGAGCACATTATTCCATGAGTAATTGTGAAGTTTACTCTTGGGAAGTCTGTAAAAGATCACACTGCTGGTATTGCAGTTTCAGAGAAACATAAAAGGTTAATTCTAATTTGCTAGGCACCATTTGGCTTTTATGAAGCAAATGAGCGGAAATGATAATTGGGCACCATGGAAACATGGTTTTGGAGGGATAATAACCCTTGTATTGCAAGGATGCTCATAAGGTCTATGTTTTGGCTTTAGGAGCCTGTGTTCCTCTTGCTGAGGGTGCCCGGGAGCACCAAACCCAGCAGAGGCGAGGCACGAGGGCCTGGTTGGTTGCTGTTTCCGAGTCCCGGGCATGACTTTCTCGTGCTTATCCCACCTGCCAGGCTGTGCCCCACGAGCACTGCCTGAGTGTGCCCGCCCGCGCCAGGCAAGGAGCTCGTTCCTGCTTTGCCGTGGGAGAGACGCTGGCTCCGGGCTCATCCAGCGCCTTCCTCCACCCGTGGCCTCTAGGGCTGTGACAGAATTTGGAGCATCCTCAAGGGCCACCTCTGCCCACAGCTGTATGTTGGCTAGTGGCTTTGCTGCTCTCCTCATGGCTGCGGAGTCTGTCCCTCCATGGGCAGGGGCAGATGTCCCAAGGTGGCTCTTCTACTAGCATGCTTAAAGGGGAATACCCTTTTAGTTAGTTTTGCAATTCATGGATCTTAAACCTGAAGGAGGCTTTGGTGAGTTGCTGTCATTTCTGCTTCTCTTAAGGAGACATGCAGAGTAATAAGTTAGATGCTGACTGTCTATAAAAGTTAAGAAATTCCTGAAGAGAATGTGAATGTTCTGCAAATAGTATGGCTAGGGCAGTGTTTAGATACCCCACCTTTCCCAATCAATTTGCACACTCAAGTTAATTTAAAAAATAAACTTTAATATTCTGGACCACAGACAACATGAGAATATACCTACACAACCAAGTGTAATACATCCCCTGGCTCCACATTTAAGATTCTCTTGCAGCACAAATAATGTAGTTCCATTAGAGAAAAAAGAAGACTCTTTGAAGCTGTAGCTGGAGCCATTCCTGCTCTTAGGAGCTGAAAACTTAGCTGTTAATTACGAATCTTGGTTTGCAGAGTTGTATTAGTTAAATTAGTGAATATACATCTACTACATATGGTAAACATGAACTGCAGTTAAGGTTATAGTGGTTGGCCCTGTGTACAGGGGTGCAGATGATGGATGAAACTTGAGGATTTGGGGTGCACTCAGGTAACAACAAGGCACCCACCAAAAGCCTTTAATGACTTCTGTGCGCTTGGTGGCTTTTTGTGCTCCAGGTCCCAGAGCTGACACGTTCTCCTCTGTCGTAGTGATCGAGCAGGCTGTGGGCAATGAAGCTGCTTTCGGAATGCAGGGTCTCGCATTTGCGGCAAACCAGGATTTCACATCTTGGACACATCTTCCCAGAGTGGGGCTGCCTTAATGAGCATATTTCTTCTCGTGCTGGCTTCAGCTTTTTGGAGCCTTTCCTGTGTAAATATCTTCTCTTGTCTTCAAAAATCTGACTCTTTCCCTGAGGGCTAGAACCATCAACAGAAAGAAAGGTGATGTTTAACCTATAAATTCTCTAGTTGAATGAGATGAGCAGAAGCAGTTGGTGTCTCATGAGCCCTCCGTGAGACTTTGCCTGTGATACGCTTGGAGCAAGTGCAGTGTATGGTCACCCGCAGGGAACAGGGGTGGACAGAAAAACGAGGGTGACTGTCACTGTCAGTCAGATGCTGTGGCAGCAGTAACCAGCTCTCAGTTTGGGAAGCCAGAGTTAATACAAAACAGGAAAAACTCCTAAGCCAGATAGGTAGATAGGAGATTTCAACTCAGTTCGTTCTTGTGCAGCCTTCCTGAGGATGTTCGTGACATTTAAGTGCTAGATGTTTGTATGAATATGTCTAAACTGCAGGCTTCAGACCTAGCAGGGTTCACCTACACCATCACAAACATTCTTCTTGCACTCGTGTGCGCTAGTGTTATGCTGCCTACTAGATGAGCACAGTTTTGCTCTGATTTTGAAGAGGGATGGAAAGACTGGGGGGAAAAAAAACGCTGTTCAAATTGTACATTTAAAAAAAAAAAAAAAAAGGTTGAATAGTTCTTAAAAGTCAAGGCTGGGATCTGGATGTTTGCCTGTAAGAGCTGTCAAATCAGTGCTGAATTGCACTGCCAAGACTGTATAGACCCTGACCATCTGAATGTTCTTAAAAACACTACTGTACAATGTCTGTAGAAATCTATCCGGTGAAGTCTGAAGTCTCACTCTGTTTCCGCCAGCATGAGAGGTCCATGGGAGAAGGCTGCTATATTACTGGGTTTTGTTTGTTTTGTTTTATATATAAAACTGAGGAAAATCCTTATATCTCGCTTCCAAATAAAGAGCAAAGCCTGGCAAGTATGATTTAGATTATCTGCATCCCAAGTGATACTCCAGTGACATGATAGAGCAAGGGGAAACCTCACGAACAGCTCTAATTCACTAACTCTGTGCATGGTGTTTGCCCTCGTTTCCAATCCAGTTTCCTCCAATGCAGCAGCATAAATTCCAGAGCAAAGTGCCTGGTGCCTGTTATTCTGCACCGGGATGGGTGCCGCTGGAAGTGGAATCTGTCTCTCAGTATCATTCCTGGCTAGTGACCCTCAGTCTGGGTCGAGCTTGTCACCGGCTGCTGAAGATATCGAGTGTAATGTAGTTAGCTAAGACTTGCATGTGCTTCCTGCTAAGATGGTAATTTTGTGCTAATTGCCCGAGACTGACTTCTTGTAGGACATCTGCATGGAAAACAGCTTTGGTGGTGACTAAGGGAGGAGACTATTTCAAAATAAGCCCGAATTTTTGCATGGTGCATATACTAACAACATGCAGACCCAAACAGAGAATTCCAAGCCCTGTGAGAATGTGTAGCTACCTTGATGCTAACACATGGGCCAAGCAGTGATCCTAAGCTCAGTTTGCCCTCTTTCCTCGCTTTGGTAGAGGGGGGGAAAAAAAAAAAAAAAAAAAAGGGGGAAGAGTTTTGCATTGCTTGCTTGTCTGAAACGTAATAAGCATAAATGTACCATTACAGAAAAGAAGCAAAAATTACCACGTGGCCCAAAAACTGGGCTAGTTGAACATTGATTTTGGGTGCTGCCCATCTGTTCTCAACACAGTGCTGGATGTACCCTGGCACTAGGGATACTGGTGTAACTGCAACTGTTAGAGCCTTAATGCTGGCAACACTGTCCTGGTCTGTCCCGACAGACAGGGTTAGTGAGTACACACGAGTATAGGGACACTGCTGCTCCTACCAGTCCGTCCCCTGGATTGGTGGGAGGAAACATTGGGAAACTGCTAAAAGAAAAAAAAGGTAGATGTGCAAGGTCAAGAGATCTGAATTTCACACATGCATCTAGCAGTGGCTCGCTAATTTTTAGGTCAAGTTGCTTAACTATCCCCTAATGGTTTCCTTGTTAGTGTCAGAGATAAACCTGCAGAGGCAAAAAGGGTATGGCTCTTAAATATACACAAAATATCAGCTGTACTTACAGTTTATTCTTGGGAGACCCGGCGAAGAGACTCAGTGCAGAAAACCTTTTCTTCAGGAGCCGCTCGCGCTTCTTCCTGCTGGGCTTCCCGTCTCCTTTGCTTTCCTCTTTAAGGTCTCTCTTTGCTGGGTGCCAGCTCATCTTATCTGTCATAACAGCAGCACCTGCTTAGGTGAGAGCACCCGTCTGAGCAGCTTTTCAGAATGGTGTCTCCTTTAATGCTCTCCACCGGGTAAAGTTGGGATCTGTTTCCCTACAAACCTGGATATTCCTGGTGAGGCAGGAGGCTTAGGAGAGATCCCTGGGCAACCGCTTTTCATCAGCTGGAGCAAATACCTGCTTGGAAAAATCCTGCAGCCACGAACCGACTCTGCGTGTTCTTACTCTGTGCTCCACATAATTAGGGAAAGTAGGCTTGGACATTAAATATAATAAATATTTTCTTCTACATGCTCTCTTTCATGATTAGGCTAATTGCTGAAAAAACAGAGAGGAGGAGGCTCATTTGATAAAAGAAAAGAACCAGGAGCCAATGAAACTGTTGTGTGCAGAGAACAGAAGCAGTCAAACAAATGTGAGATGGAACAAACATCATAAGGCAAAAGCCAGAAACCCCAGAAGATGAAGAACCTACTGGGAGATTTTAGTTAAAGCTTGGAAATTGTTTCCTCTTTCTTTTGATAAAGCAGTTGATTAGTCTGCATTTCCGCGTTGTGTTGCTCTGTCTCCAAGCATTATCCCTTTGGCCTCGCTGATTGAATTAGTCTCTCTGCTCTACATTTGATAGTTAGTAATTGCATTAACTTTTGGTGGATTGACTTGGAGGGTAGTGTTCATCCCTGCCTGACCACTGGAAGCACTTGATCCCTTTCTGCCTATTTCTTGTTCAAAATATATTCCACAAATCATCCTCTAAAACAAGCCATACAAATATATTTTGCAGGATTCAAAGCTAATGTGGCAACCGTTCTGAACTGTGTACTCTTCTGGTTTCATCCACATCTCATCCCCCTGCCTGCAAACCAGTCTTGTGAGTACACTTTTCCTCAATACATTTTTACAGAAGATGCACAGGAGGTAGGATCTTGCTATGCAAATTCTTAATGGGATTGCACCCTAAAACAGTCTTTCCCTGCACTGCAATTTTTTTCCCAAAGCGTATTTTGACAGAAATTAACGAAAAGATGAAAACGCCTGGAAGGAACCAAGTGCGACCCACTCTCACTGCTTGTGCTTACTAAGGAGACAGCAAGTTTTCTAGGAGAACCTAAGTTGCATGGACTTCTCCCATAAAAGAAAACACTTTTTAATGGAAGATTGCAGACAGTTCACTGACCCACATGAGGGAGCAGTCACTGAGGAATTACTTAACTATTGAAGAATGAACAAAAGTTTTGAATAGAAGAAATGACACACATCAAAATTAAGACTTGCCTGCAATTTTGTCTATTTATGACAAAATAATCTGCAAGTTTAAGGCCCATTTTGGGTGTGCATTAATGTTGAGGTGAATAAGCTTGGCAGAGCAGATGCATCTTGGCTAATGAAAAGCAGCAGCCGAGGAGGCAGGAATGCGCCTCACCTTTCAGAAGTGAGCTTCAAAGGCTGCTCCCCGCGGGATCCTTCAGTATCAATTCCTCTTGTGTGAAAGATCAAGAGAGGAATATGTAACACTGAAAGTACAGATGTAAGTATATGGAAATTGCTGATTGGGAGCAGAAGATGCACAAAAGAGGTTTTTTCTAAAGTCTGTTAGGCAATAAAAACTGCCTTGGTTATGTATCATATCCTCTTTAATTTGTGTTTTTATAGATGTAGTTGTGTGGCTTCACTTCAGTGTCTAGTGCAATTGATTCTAGTGATTCTAGTGTCAAGGAAATTTCCTCTCTATTTGAAGTGTTTGCTTAAATGTATTGACTGATCTGAATATTTGAGTACCTGTTAATATGAATAATTGTTTTCTTGTTTTTTTCTTCCCTGCTTAATTCTTGTGAAATTTTACTATTATTATTTTCAATCAGTACTTAAGTGGTGCTTATTTTTTTTGTGAGCTAAAGTATCTTATAGCAGAGCTAGTCCCGAGATGTCCTTTCTTGCATTGACAGTGACTCTTTAATACAGGGATCCTGCTTGAAGATCTGGGAGAAGATTTTCCTTCAGATGAAACAGCTGAAGATCCCATCACATGATGGACAGCACTTAGGGGCACTGCAGTGCTGTGTCTGTAGGTTGTCTCTAGTTAATCAGAAGGAAGGTGAGTTACATGCAGGACTTCATGTGTCAACAGTGATCTGCACTGGTGCCTGCCAAAGAAGCCTTTATCCCTGAACTGCAGGAGCAGCCTCTTGGTCCCTCTGTAACTGCTGCCGTATTTGCAAATATGATCACAGCACCAAAAATGAGCCATGGGTGGGGAAAAAAAAGCAGGTTTAGAAGTGAGACTGACCGTTTCGGCTACCCAGGCAGGCTTAAAAGGCAAGAAACTTCTTCCCAGAAAGAGACCCTCTCTGCAGCCGTGTCTCCAATTGCAGCAGTGCCCAGCTGAGATTCCCTGGGATAAAAGAAGCAGAACAAGGAGCAAAGCCTGTGCCAGGGACTGTCGTGCAAAGGATGCATGAGGGGAAAAGCAGTCTGGATTGAGGAAATGACATGACTAGAAAGCTGTGAAAGTCTGTGCCAGGCTTCTCTGGATCCCCAAGACCCAGCTTTGCTGAGGCTGGTCTGTTTTTGTTATTCTTAGTTTTTGTTTTGTGTTTTTAAAGGCATGTAGGAGTTTAAGCTGCTTGGACTAATTCTGGTCATGTTCTTTTTGTCACCACAGGATGTCTCTGCATCGCTTTGTGCACTGGAAGGCTTTGGTAGCCTTGAAAGACAAGCTGCAATCCCTTTCAAGGGAAAGGAGGGCTCAAGGAAAATGTCCCGCAGCTCAGCAGTGGGTTTTCTCCAGGATCACAAGCCTGCCTGTGTGGGGGTGATGATGCCTCCGTCAGCTGGTGGGAATGTCGTCTCCAGCAAGTAAGGCCACGGTGCAGTGATGTGTCCAGTTGGGTTTTAAGTGCTCCTTGCTACCAGGAGCAGGACAGAGGTGGCTACGTGATGCGATGCAGTGAGCTCCCACGAGCAACTCTGCTGGAACAGATGAAAGTGTTGTGCATTACACTTTAGTTTGCCTCTTTAACTGCTTCTAAAATATCAGTCAAATAGTGTTTAATTTAGTAGTTTTTGACACATCTACCTTTACCCGGAGTACAGCCTTGCTGCTGCAACCTTTTTTATGTCAGACTACTTGAGGAATGGAAAAAAAAAAAAAAAAAAAAAAGGAGTAGATGGTCTAGGTAGAGTTTTGTTTG
>JASSRY010000665.1:264553-275717 GCA_032466555.1 Tinamus major | reverse complement strand
TGCGTGTGCAGGGGGGTTGGACTAGATGATCTCTAGAGGTCCCTTCCAACCTTAAGCATTCTGTGATTCTATGAAAATAAATTTCCTATGAAAAAATTAAAACACATGAGGCTAATTGTTTATGACAGATGAAAAAAGAGAAACTAAAAGATTCAAACATAAAAGAAATAGATTTTTTTTTCTGGCAGGCTGGGCTGGTTGGATGGCTAGCTAAGTCCCCCAGGTCACACACCGTAGCCACGGGTCTGTAGGTGGGAGCAGCGGCCGCTCTCTGCGCTCCTGCGCCGTGCTGTGCGGAGGAGCTCTGGAGCTGGGGCCGGATGCGTCCCCCAGCGCGGCCAGACCCCAGAGTGACGTGAGAGGCACTGATGCCGTCGGAATGACTCTTAAATTCGATTTAGCGCTGTGTTAAGCTCCTCCCAGGGCCAAAAATATATGCTATGTATCAAAGGACAAAAGGGAAAGGAGAATGAATTGCAGTAAAGCTGTAGATGCCAGTGGGTGTCCAGTCCAGCTGATACGCCAACAGAGAATTCAGTTGTTAGTAGCAAAACACTTGTGTTCTCTCTAGAAACAAAGAATATTCAACAGAAAACACTCTTACCTTCTGTTGAAACAAGTCTTGCAGTTCTGTAGATGCTCTTGGAATCACCGCACGGAAATGCGGAATCGTAACCAGATTTGTAGGGCGTAGCCTGCGGCGTGCAGGGGGTTCACGCCGTGTGATCCCGACCCGGCAGCGATGCCGTGGGAAGGCCGGGCGGGATGCGGTGCCGCTCCCTGTCCCTGCCGGCCAGCCTGGGCCCTAAGGACCAGAAACGGAAAGAACCAGCCTCAGAGGAGGGAGTTTGGTCCTGCTGTGTCCTTGGTCATTTAATAGTGACAGTGCAGTAGTTCCTGCTGCCAGGGGGTAGAGAAAAGGTAGTATTGTACTGGATTGTCTGCAAATTGCAAAAAAATAGCCACATTAAGAAAAAAAAATCTGAGATTTTTCATATATTCACATATGTATGCTTTTTCATTTAAAACTTATTTAAGCTTATTCAGGCTTAAGATAGCTACAGAGATTCAGAAGGCCAAAAGGGAGAGTTTTGAGGACAGCAGATGACAAACACTCTAGTTTGCTGCTTCAGCAACTGCTTTCGAAGGGATTAAATTTCCTGACTAGAGCGTGGATTTAGATCTTCGGTTTGGTGTACAGTTGTCCAGAGAAAAGATACAGAAGAACAACAAGTGAGGAGGACTAAATGCAGCAAGGCAGTGTTGGAGGGAACAAATGGTTTTGGTTTTTGATTGGCCTCTGCCAGCTCTGGGTATGAGGCTTGTGTGTTTCCTGCCTTTCCTAGCAGAGGGCCTCTCTGCCATGAGGAAATCAGGCCCCTTATTTTACCCCAACACCTGGTTGCATCTGTGCTTTTATTATCCAAAACTGTACATAAGGGTGGGCCTGGCAGTTACAGTTAGTAAATTGCTTAATTTCTTGGAAATCAGTAGGCCAGGGTGTTGAACAAAGGCATTTTCTGTACCCATCTTAGTGCAGGAGCCAGGTTTTGATGCTGCTTCTGAGAATTTCAGTTTTCAGTGCCACCCCCAGGGTCTGCCCACAGGCACAGAAGTGCAGCGTCCCATTTGCTTCTGCCTCCTTCCATTTCTCAATTTTGTTGTTGTTTTGCTTGTGTGTTTGGTATGTTGTCAATTTGACACCAGTTATTTCCATTTCTGTGCTGATGTGTGGAAAATAATACCCTACAAAGCCCTGGGACAGTAGGGTGCTACTAGGAGATGATGCTGGCAACACATGCGAGCAGCCATGTTAATGTTCTGTCTTTTAATAGCTGGGAAGAAAACATATGGAATCAGTGAGCAACAAAGCCGCCGTTTTCACTTGAAAAGAAGGAAATAAAAAGTGACTCATTCGGAAACCATAAGCTCCAAAGGATGAAGATCTGAATTATTAACAACACATCTAAACATGATGGGTGTTGACACCTTCATCTCTTACTTTTGCTGCCATGGATTTTCTTCACATGCAGTGAGAGAATTTACACTACAGGAAGTGTTAATGGCTTTGTGCTTCCTACCCATTTTTAGCTGCCTAATTTATGGAAAACCATCAGTAGGTGAGTCACTGCTTTCACAGGATTAGTGTGGTGGAGATAGAGCTTTGGGTGTTCCTTTAATTTCCATATTTGCATGAAAGGAACAACAGCTCCACATTAAAACTGTTAGTGTTTAATATTATGGTATTGCAGTAGAGTTCAGATATCCCTCTGCGTTGTCACATACAAGCGATCACTTGGCAAAATCCCTGCCCCTGTGAGCTAAACAAATGAGGAGGAGAGAAATGTATCTGCATGAGAAACGCCATGAGTCGTCTTGGTGTTCAGACTTTGTGCCTATTTGGACAGGAACCAAATATTTGCCAAGATGATTTGTCCCTAATAGCAAACAGCCAAAGAAGAAAGATGACCCATGGGTTCAAATGCACCTGTGTTTTGTACACAGTAAACGTTTGAGGGGAAATTCAGCGTGTGGATTACCTGAGCACTGAGTAACGTGTAGGCTTGGTGGCTCCCTGTCTTTATAGTGAAAAATTCGGAGAGCTGTGTTCAGTCTGGAGAGCAGGCGCCAGTAGCTAGTAACAGATAACACTGAGAGGAAATCTTGCAGTGATTTCTTTTTTAAGTCATTTACTCATCTACAAATCCCTTATGTTCCTGCCAAAGGCGGGTGTTGTCTGTTATGGGTCTTGCATCCAATTAGAAGCTCTTAAACATCCAGGTGGGTTTTTTTGCTATAGATCTTTGCACAGATCTGGCTTCAGAGCTGCTTGTTCAGACCCGTGCACCCTTGAGGCAGTGCAGAGCTGCCTCCTATTAACCTCACACTACTGTCCTGAGGGAATTATTAGCTACAGATGGGTACCCCAAAATTGCCGTGAGTGGAGTTGCAAATTTGTGGAGGATGAAGCTGGAGAAACTGTTATAAGTTACTCATTGCTCGTGGTCCCCCTCACACTGATTTCTCACTGTTCTGTCAGCTTCTTTTTTTTTTTTTTCATTTCTATTCTGTTTTTTTTGTAAACTACAAAGCTCTTCTGCATGGTGCTTGAGGATTGGTACAGTTGCTAGATGAGTTCTGAGGGAGGTCTCCAGCTTCTGTAAGATGAAACTACTCTGCAACCAATGATGCCACAAACATTTTCTCAGCTATAGATCTTTATTATATGAGCTATCTATACTTGCCTAGGCTTTTAAAATGCTTGAAAGATTTAGAAACAAAAGAAGAAAAATAGGATGGGGAAATGACATGCAGACAGTTGGCAGGTATGTTGCTTGTGCTTGCTTAAATGCTTAGCTGAGATGCTAAGTATAGATGTTAATGAACACCTGTGTGCATGTGTGTCTGCGTCCCCACGTATGCTTTTCAAAGAGAAGGTGTTGGAAAATGAATTCCAAACATCAGTGAAGTCTATTGTCCATTCGGTGGTGCTTACCAGAGAGCAGTTTCTGAGCGAGTCTGATAATGTCTTCAAAGTAGTAACTGACAAGTCAATAAAAGCAAGAATTAGCAGAGTCCCCTTATAACTCAGGGACATTGGTGGCTGCCCCTAGGTGCTGCACTGCACGTCTGAAACGGCAACAAGAACCCAAGCTCAGGGCTCTGCACCTCTCGCTGCAGGTTCCTAGTCTCCTTTTTTTGATACCCTCCTACCATTCTGTGATGAGAAGCCCCTTGGACATGTCTTCCTACAAAACATAGAGCTGTGACAGTAATATTTTACTGTAATTGCTTTCTTAAGATTATGACAGCACACTGCAATTGCTCTCATTTTTTTCAGGAAGAGCTAAACCAAGTGTGTGTGATCCAGGCACATCCACTTGACAGGATGCTCTGAATTTACATGATGAGAAGTCCCTTCAGATTAAATGCAATTCATAAGGCATTTTTCACAAGTAAAATACCTGTGTCAATCTAGCCACTTATTCCCTTTCTACCATTTAAAGAAACACGCTACTGAAGTCAATAAATATCAAGCTGCCTGCACATGCCATCAGGTAAGTAGGTAAATAATGTTTCTAATTAGTTTCAGATATAAAATTGCCTGTGCAAGATTAAAAGCTGAGTTGAAATTCTTCCAAAAAGTCCAAAATGGTAGGGAAAAATTCTAAAATAGTGTTTTTTTTTGTTTTTTTTTTTGTTTTTTGCCAGAAAGCTGAGCGCTTTGAATCTATTGAATCTACTCAAGTGTTCATCAGAATAACAAAAACAAATGCTCAGCAAAGACTGCTTTATTCCTGCAGTGTTGTTTGGTTAGATGATATACAGAATTATGGAGCTGGTTCTCTGGAACTTTGCCATAAGCCATAGTGGTGTCATCTAAAGACAGGGGTAACCACTGGTGAACTGTTCCCCTATGGTAGTTTGAAGCCTCTGCAATATTCCCATCAATGCACCCATGCACAGATGGTACGTTACACATGGCAGCTGTCAGCAGTCACGTGGATGCAGCGCGATTGCTGCGACCAGCAAGGACTTGCATTTATTTCCTAAGGGCTGCATCACCTCTCAGTAACTCAGGTGTTTTGATATGTCTGAGGTCTTGATTCTGAGGTCATGAATGGCTGATCATTTCTTAGGCAGCTCAACTGGAAATTGCCGGTGAGAAGTAATGGTTTCTAACACAGTGTGTTTTGAAAAATACAAGTAATTTCTCTGAGTATTGTTATTCAGTAGGTTACTCACAGGTTGTTAGTTGCTATTACTTGAACTCTGACAGAAAACTGAAATGTGGCCTATTTATTTAGACTGGATTAATCCTGAAATTTTCTCCTCAGTCTGAACACTGTGGAATGTGACTGCTGGGAAAATGTTTGGAGTCAAAGTCTGTTTCCTCAATTACATTGTAGGGTTTTTTTAATCTCTCTGGTAATGTTTGTTTCAGATATTCAAATATTATTATTATTCAAATATTCACAGGCATTAGGCAGTGCAAAGCTGCCTAATACATGTTATATTGAATATGTATAAGTGTTCAAGAGCAGAATGTTTTTTTAATGTCACAGTGCTCAAAACGAAGAAATAAGCCTCTTTATGGGCCTTAAACTTCTCTTATCAATACAAAGGTTTAGTATAAATATCTTGCTGTGTCTTACCAGTGTTCAACATATGATGTCTGGGGTTAAAGTCTGATAGTTCTCACTGGAACCAGTAGAGTGTGTCCAGCTCAGCTTGGCTCTTGCTTTCTTCAGATCAATATCATGACTGGCATGAAATTGTGTTGAAGTCTTGAACCTCCCCTGAACCTGAGAGAAAAGTTCTCACCAAATTATTTGGGTTTTGTGTAACTGGTTGTTGTAATTAGAAAACCAATAATAGCCAAACCAAAGGTAGATAGTGAAATTGAGCTATCTTTCCATCCTGAAAGTGAAGATTTCTAATAGCTGTGCCTGAGACATTCAGAAAAGCCTTTGAAACCATCTGTTAGTAAGATTAAAGTTTCAACTTGATTTCTCAACACTAGCACTGGGCAAAATGATGTCTCATTTCGAAGGCACAAATCCTGTGTCATCTTTAGATAAGCAATGACTCAAAATACCAGAGTGGAACAGCTTCAAAGCAGTGGGGAGGACAGCGCTGGCTCCAGATTTCCCAGGCAAGCTACGTGAGGTTTCTAAGCAGAAATCCCACCATCCCACACTAAGTTTTACAGCAGTGATGCGCGTTAAGCACCAAGATTTGCATATTCTTGGACTGACAATTCCTTTTTTTCCCCTCAGGATTCCAGTCTTGCGGCTGATACATGATGGAGAAGGACCTGTGCTTTAGGTCGGCTTTAGGTCGTTCAGCAGAGTCGCTAGGCCAGATATTCCAGGCATTCTCACACGGACTGAGGGGCTCCTTCTGGGGCCCTAAGACCACTGCGTGGTTGGAAGTGCTAAGTGAGCTCCTGACATGCCTGGTACAAGTATCATTCAGGAGTGAAGGAAGGGTTGGTGTAGACCAACCTGTTGCAGATCTGAAGGGGAAGTCAGACCTGAGAAGCCAAGGGTCAGGAGAATCTCCTGTGGCCTTTTCCAGACATATCTTCTATTTTCCACTATTCTGTTAAAGAGAAAAAAAAAAAAAAAAAAAGGATTCTCCAAGTGACATCTCCTGAAAGACATTCCTAGCGCTGTCAGATCTGCTGCTTGCTCTGAATGGCTCTGCATGGCTCTGCTGTACCTCCCTGCTCCTTATTTCCCAATAATTTTTACTTTTGTCATCAATCCAAAGTCTTTCATCGTCTTTCACTTTAGCATCTAAGTGAAGTATAAGTTCAGTATTAGTTAGTTAACTCTAAAGGGCTACCTCATTTGTATGGACTGGTTAGCGCCACGCGCATCAGCTGTGCAGCTGGTGCGTGCCAGTCTGGCGGAGACAGGCTGCGAGAGCTGTAAGACATGACTTACACTTGTCTTCTTTAAAAGCGCTCTATATTTATTAAGGTGTTTTTTTCCCTGTGTTTAATGCCTGTGTTGGCCGTGGGCTGCGCGCTGTCTGGTCACTGATCTCACCAGCCGCATGGGAGTGACTCACTGGCGCAGCCTCCTGTGCTGAGGAGCTGCAAGGAGCAGGGCTGAGGTAGCAGCAGGAGGCAGGGCCTGCACCTCCCGCAGCTACTGCTGACCTCACTGGGCAGGAATTTTACTGTTTCCTCCCCAATACCGAGGGCATGAATTCACTGCCTGCCCCTTTCCATCCTGTGCCAGGAAAAGCACGTCAGGAGCAGGGCTTTAGGATGCACATTTATTTGTTTACCACTGCAGTGTCACTTTCTCTTTTAATATCCTCGCCGTGTTACCTAGGGAACTGCTCGCAGCCCTGCGTGTTTCCTCCTCTCCTCGTGTGTCAGGCTGCTCCTGGAGGCCGTGCACGAGATTCCCAACAGCATCTGAACAACCGCGCACCCGAAACCTGGTGTTCCAGCCCGTGGTCAAGGGCTGGCACCTGCACCGTCATTCCGATCTCAGGGGAAGCAGGAGCCAAGGAGGAGGAATAGCATCGAGGCTCACTGTACGTAGGCTGAGTTTATATTGGACAGGTGGATTTAATTCTCAAGGTTTAGCTGGAATAGTGTAGGAAATTGTTTAACTTGTTTATGGAAACAGGTCGCAGAAACAATAGCAGTTTCCAAATTGAAGCATGTATCTGTCACAGTAGCAGAAGGATAATTCCATGCCTTTCACGGGATGTAGAGCAGATGGATAGAGTAAGAAAGTCCTCGCAATTGACTCTTGTTTGATGACAACTTGAAATGCAAGGTTTCCGTTAATTAATTTAAAGTATTTGATTGGTTAATTGGAATCTAGATTCAATAATTGATGACTATTGAAGCTGGAGAGAAAAAAACATTGCAGATGAGTCACTAAGCTCTGGGCTGGTGGAGCACTTCCGAGGAGGACGAGGGCACTTGCAAATGGAAGATGGGTTTCACAGCAGCTGACTGAGAACTGAGCGTGACATTTTGTGAGGAAAAAAAGCTTGGAATTTGGGCTTTATTTACAGATACTTTTGTTCTCTCTTCTAACATTTGAAATTGCTGCGTGACTGAAGCCTAATGAGTGGATGGGATGGCCAGTGTAGCTATTCTGGCTGAGCGGTTAGTGAGAATTTAAACTTAATAAGCCTCCTGAGAGCAAAGCTTGACCTAAGTTAGGCTGGTAATTAACCTAGAAAGTTAATTTGTGATGAGACTGACAGCCACAGAACAGTTGTTTGTAGATAGTACTCCTCTAAGAACATTTGAGCTGCCCAAAACATTTTGCTGCTGATACTGGAAATGCATCTTTGTCTTTTAGCTGCTTATTGCTGGGGCATTTTTAAGTGAGAGGTGTGATGGTAGTTAAATGCTTTCTAAAGGCCAGCAAGAATGCTGTGAGGAAGTGGACGGGCAAACAGAAAACCCCAGAGTTTTAATTTGGCGCTCTCAAGAGACAGGTGCAGGAAATATCCTCCTAACTGCAGAGAATGACTTCAAAGCAGAGAAAGGGCCCTGGAGCCGCCCTGTCCCTGCGCAAGCTGCCGCGCTGCTCTGCGTCCTTGTTGCTTGTAGGAGACTGTAAGCAGCAGTAAATCACAGCAGCTGCTTCTGCTCCAGAGCATGAGTCAGTGAGCAGGGATGGGAACGAAGCTCAGCCTGGATTCTGCCCTCATCCTGCCTCCCACCTCTCTCTGGGTTCAGCCCAGGAGCCCGGCAGCCGGCATGGAAGGGTAGGAAGGGTGGATGTCCCGCACCGCGCAGAGCCCGGCCGTGCCGGACCACGTCAGCATGGGCTCCACGTACGTCACCCTGCAGCACGGCTCGGGAATCTGCTCGGAGATGGCTCTTTGCTCCGAGCTGGGCCCTTGGTGAGGGCGCTGGTGGTTGGAAAACAGAGGTTTGTGAGTCTGGCATCTCTGCTGCCAGACCGGGGTGATTTACATCAGCTGTATAAATATACTCTCGTCTCAGACTTCTGAATTTTTGCAGCATTGAATTCAGCCCTTAGTTTCTAAGGCAGATTTTGTTTCTTCCTTTCCTTGTGATATGGAGGGGAAAAACACAGCAATGGCCTTAGGTGCATTTTCAGCATATTTCTCACTTTATTCTTGAGCTGTTTCAATCTGTGCCAGGTTTATTCTTCTTACACCTCATCAGTAACTCAGTCATTGAAAGTGAACAAATTGATGGAGCTGAAAAAGCAAAAAAACATTGTGTGTTTTTTCAGCTGATGAAGAGGAAATCCTATAGGAGCCTAAAGCCTTCTAATTCTAAAATCTTTTAAGAAATAGTAGGGCGTACAGTCAATACGACTTAAGGACTAGAGATAGTGTTTCCTTTTTAAAAGTGACTTTTACTGCAATATATAGTGTTTTGATTTTTTATTTAATATAGACGTTGTGTTGAAGATATTTTTTAGTTATTAACTCTAATAAATGTTTCACATGTTTTGTATTTTGGTCTGAGCTGTAAATTCTATCCTAAAGTGTCTTGATGTAAATTAAGAATTTCAACAAAATTTATGGAATCTAGAAAAAAAATAGGAAAAAAATAGAAATGTGGAAAACACAAATGATACTTACCTTCTGAAAGGTAATGTTTATGTAAATGCAAATATTAAGGAACAAAAGGATTGTTTTTTTCAGTGCTGTTTTTGGATAAGTCATCACTCAACACTGGCATTTTTAGCGACTTGCCTTCCACAGTCTAGTTCTGAGTTTCTAGTTGGTGAAGCTAAAACCCGTGCACCAGCACCCTGAGTCATCCGGCCCTAAATCTTCCTTTCAGCAGAGCCATTGGATTACTCTGCACAGCGTGGCCAGAGGTTAACTCTTAAATCAGTATCCTTGCCTTTTTTTGACGTTATCTTAAGCCACAGCCCTTGCAAATGGTGACAGTGAGGGGAAAGAAACATCTAAAAACATCCGGAGTGTTGATAGCCCAGGAAAGGACTTGTGCCTTGTGTGCCTTTCTGACTAACAGGAGCCCCACCTGAGGCACCACAGCTGGTTGTTATGAAGACCGTGATTTAGGGAAATGATGGAAATAAGGCAACTCTTTCTGGCAAATTCTTTCTTTACCACAAAAATCATCTAGCTAAGCTAATTGGTTTGATACAAAATTCAGGTGCTTTGGGCCTTGTAGGCAATACTCATTTGGCTTGAATCAAAGACACGGGAGAAGATAAATCAGTCGGTCATCTCTAGCATAATAAGTGATGATCAAATTAAAGACAAGGTCTTAAAGTTTCTGTGTTTTTCCTCTGTATGCCTACTTAGTGCACCAGATGGGCAATACAGTCATAATAAACTGGTGGGAATATTTAATTAAATATGCTCCCAGGACATTAAATGTAGGATATTATTTTTTGGCTGATGATCGGAGTAAATGTTTTGTAATAAGGAAGAGTCCTTGTGGACTATTGCTGATAGTACATGAAAATCACATTTGGGAGCAGGAATTGGTTCAAAGCAGAGCTTTCTTCATAAAATTAAGACATCTCAAAATGTTAGTTCCTTTTTAATGTGACTTTATTTTTTTTTCCTACCACTAGTTTGCTCTTACTCATTGCTGTCTAATTCATTACCAGCAATAGCATGAGAATCATTGAAATTTGATAGTTGCAGTCTGGCATGGGTCTAAGCTGTAATCTATAGCCATTTAATTGGCAATAGTCACATTTTTGTTGAACGTTGGAGGTCTCTGATTATGATCTCTAGAGGTCCCTTCCAACCTTAAGCATTCTATGATTCTATGATTCTGTGATTTTTGTTGATCCTGACATTTCAATATGCTCTCCTGGTTAAACTGGATTTTGGTAGGACCGTGGCACAAACTGCAATTCAAAACGCTTTAGTGCTGGTTTTGGTGAAGTCTCACTATTTTCCTAAAGTCACCTACGGCATTAAATAAGAAATATATATATATGTATATATATTTGTGAAGAAGAGGCTTAAAATCCAATTATCAAGTGGTTGGTTTCTACATTTCCGCTGGGTCCTTGTGTCCTTCCGTTGAGTCTTTGCTGACGTCCATAAGCATTAGTGTGTGAATTTGCACTTGTAGTAGTTCCTGCTCCTGGGGACGCCCCGTGAGCTTCGCTCTGGAGCTGGTCCCTGAAGCAGCAGCTGCCTGTCCCCGGCAGCAGCTCTTCCCTCATCCCTCATGTTCCTCCAGCCTGTGGAAACGGAGCCGGCAGGAACATCGGGTTTCTCCAGATCGCTCTCAGATAGGGTCACAGCGCCATTAGGGCCAAGCTAATTGATTCAACAAGAAAAAAAAGACGTGTTTTCTGTGATGCTGAGCGGTGTGTGAAGGGAAGTGCCTGTGTGACGCGGCTGCCCTCCTTCCTCAGGCGCGGCAGGACGAGGCCGCCCGCTCGGGCCCAGCCGCTCTGCTGAGTCACCCGCAGCCCCGGCGCAGGCCGGGCTCTGTCCCCAATCCAAGGCACTGCTCCAGGGCTGGCGACGGCCGGGTCTGACATGCTGGCACACGGCTAACGTCACACGGGGGCCACCCGGCTGCCGGGGCTCCACGCGCGCCCTGCACGCGGCGTCGCCTCTGTCACTTGTCACTCCCCTGGGAAGCGCTCGAGCACTCCGACGCCACGAGGGCTCTGAGTAGCCGCAGTTGAGAAATACA
>JASSRY010000665.1:237761-256279 GCA_032466555.1 Tinamus major | reverse complement strand
CTCCACAACCTCTCTGGGCAGCCTGTTCCAGGGCTCTGTCACCCTCACTGTTAAGAAATTTTTCCTTAAGTTCCTATATACATTTTAATGCAGTCTGAAACATTCTCCTTTCACTTGGAATAAATTCAAAAAGCCAAGTGCTTCTCAGTGAGAACAGTAGTCCTTGAATTAGCTCATTGCTGTCAGAAGAGAGTGAGGTCCCACATGCAAATGGCCATCTAATATATTTATTCAAAGTGCCTAGGTACCTAACTCCTACCAAATCAGCTGGAATTTGTGTTGTTGCCATTTCTGCAGATCCCTTTGCACCTCGAATAGGTAAATATCCTTAAAATCTTGCCCAGAGTCTTGTTGATTTCTTGCCTCTGGGGCTCATCTCATTCTACACGTTTGTACCAAGGTAGCCTATGAATGAATAATAGCAGTCATGCTGCTTGTGAGCCAGGGATCTCGTAATGACAGAAACCGACCATGGCATTTATGTAACTTCTGTATGAGCAACAACTGTTATTATGTGACATAACTGCAATATGGCATTCACTCCTGAAAGAGAGGCTCCCCGAGCTGAGCAGTACAGCTAGTAACCCAGAAGAGATTCACCAGGAGGCTGGATTGCCCACCTGTGTTAATTCCCAGCTCTCGGATTACACGCTCATCTGCAGCGTGTTTCCATTTTCCTGTTATTTCTGTGAAGGAGGCTTACAGAACCACCTGTAAACACGACTTAATGGATTGAGATGCATGTGGGAGCTGATTAGTCTTATGAATGTTGGCACCAAACTGTCCCAGAATGATTCTAGGGTTTCATAACTCGGCTATGGCAAGAATGAGAAATGGCTAGATATTAATTAACTATATTAACTGGATGCTCAAGGCTAGTGGCTTCAAGGGATAGACAAGCCTCTGCTCTGCAGTTCTAGTGTGGCAGCTTGGAAAGACAGGCATACAACCATGGAATTGGCTGCTTTGTGCAATGATCCAGCATTGGGCATCATGTGAATCCTAACAAGGAAATAAAAATCAGACAAGACAGCTCATAACTTCTTCCCAGAAGTAAACCCTTTGCTCCTGGATTGGTTTTATAAGCATGGTGGTAACTCTATAGTAATGTTTGTCTTTTTCTCCTCCTCCTACTTCCTTTTCCAGTTCATTTCTCCACCTGAGAAAGCGAAGAGGGAGGACCTGGCACAACTTTGTTCTCATCAACCAACAATATCAGTGTTCCTTTGTTGAACTCCGCTTTTTAATTCTGGTGTCTTGGGTTTTTTGCTTCTAATAACCCATAAGCAGTTGGTGTGGTGTGGTTTGGAATTCTGTTGTTCCCATAAGAAAATGTACCAGCTAAATACTGCCAAGTAGTTCCATACACTGTCTTAGCACTGTGTCTTAAAATGTGTCTGCACTGACCTTCAGGAACTAGTGTATGAAAAGCACCGTAAACGTCTCGGAGTCAGAAAGTGCAGCTGTGGGGAAGCTCCTGCTGAAAGGGACTGTCAGGTGGATGGGACCCAAAAGAGCAAGCACTAGGGCCAAAATTCTCAATGTGAGCAGCTAAAGTTAGGTGCCAAAATCCACTATCAGATGGATTTTTTTTTGAGGTGGTGTGTCATTGAAGAAGTGGTACCTGCAAGTATTCGTATATCTAATCTCTACTTAACCAATCAAACACAGCTTTTGAGATTAGTTGTAGTATTCAAGCATCAAATCCCTGTTGGCAGAAAAGAAATAGGACTGTTTTCTATGAATTTGAATTTCACTTGTGGAATATTCTCTAGAAAGAAGGCCTCAGGGTGAAGGCCTTGGTATGACAACCAATGCAAATGCAGGAAGCTGCCTCTCTGCCTTCTGCAGAAATGATTTTTAATGACACTATGAGGATCGATTAAAAATCAGGAAGTGGAGGGGATGGGTAGGTAAAGGGTGGCAAGACGCCGGCGACAGGGGCCTGGCCAAGGGGCCATGGAGCAGAGGAAGGCAAGGAGCACCGCTCCTGAGCAGGGGTCTTAACAACACAGCTTTTAAAAAATGATTCTAAATGAATGTGTGAGACGTGAACTATAGTGTCGTCTTTATGAAGTGCTCTGAGAAGATATCTCTCATACTCAGTTTAAAACAGCATTTGATGTAGTTAGAAGAAGATGTATTATGATTGGGTAAAAAGAGTTCTTGCATTTTATTGTTGCAGGGTTGCTCCCAAATGTTTGTCCGTTCTAAACACTGAATACTTCGTTTTCAGGAGGATGGGGATACCATCCATCAAAAATTATCCATAGAAAATTATGCCATGTTCGATAACAGTTAAACTGAACAAAAAATGAGTTATCAAACTTTAAGCCAGACAATCCTGATAGGCATCTCTTCAAGATGCTTTCTGTAGGTTTTCTAAGAACAATTGTTTGGAAAAAAAAAAAAACTTTTTTTTTTTTTTTTTTGTCAGAAATTCAGTTAGAACTTAAAAAAATGGTGATAATAATTGTAAATGTGTCTGGTATAGACAGAACTCTCTTAATCTTAGATTAAAAAAAAAAAAAAGACAAAACTAGACCACTCTGTTGCAATGAGCATATATATAAGCTAAGTAGAATTTTGCAGAGAGAATAAGTGACAATTAGTTGAAGGTTTCCAGATGCATTATTATTTTTTCTATATATTAATTGCTTTATTTTCACATGTGCTGTTTCCCATTGTTACGTAGTGGGTGTCCACAGCCTTCATGAAACAGAAATGTCACTTCCCAAGTTACTACTTCCCGCTACGTCCTGTTCGCTTCAGTCCTTCAACTGAGGACATAAACACTTCCAATAAAGCTATAGACCAAACAGAAAGCCCTGCTGTCACTAAGGGCCTGGCTCCGTAAGGTGCCCCATCTATAACGCAGCCACCACTGGAAAAGGGGAATATGGTGATACCTGACCTGAAAAATATAGGATTTTCAGGGTCATAGACTGTGGAACATTATCCCATACATGTAGAGTGGTGAAGAGACCAATCCATATAAACGCAGCTGGAGATCTTATCTGGGCTGAAGCCAGGATTGATTTGCTTTCCATTCACTGCCTTTACATTTACTATGTCCAGGCGTAGGTAAAGCTGCCTGTGTGCAACAATAAATTTCCCATATTAGGGTCAACTCATTCTTTAGTTCGCTAGCACTAGCTCCTTTCAGTTATTGGGTAGAATTTCAACTACTGCTGCTCCTTGCTAGCTGTTCTGCCTTGATCTGGGCTGGCGAAAGGGCCCAGAAGGACTTGCCTTCTCTTCCCACGTCAGGACAGATGCTATGAGTCTGCACGTTGCATTTTCGTTGCCGTCTTGAGGTCTGAACTGCCACGCTGCTGGCGGGAAGCAGAGAGTTTGATAGCTTCAGCTGGAGCTTAACACCCTACGTGAGACGTTCGTGTTCTCTCCTTGCAGGAAGCACCCTGATTTCTGGGCTGCAGCTGCACAAGGGATGGCCAGCTGGGATGGTGGCATGACAGGCCGTTCAGCAAGAGCACGGCTGGTGCAGGCCAGGTAGGAGATGGTCTGAAGCGCTGGAGCTGCTCGCTGCTCCTTCCATGGCTGTGCTGGTGAGGGCACTTCAGCTCCAGAGGCTGAGGTGGTCCTACCTGCTTCCACTGTCCGCAGACATGGCATGAGGTCCTACTTGGGCATTACGCCCTCCTCCTCCTAGCTCAAAACCAAATATCTTGTGTATGGCAGATATAGGAACAAGTACTGTGCTAACAGGAACAACTGAGACCTGATTTTTCCTTGACAACATTATGGAACAACGCAGTCCAATACATATAATCCAGTATTATTAGAAGGAAGAGGGGAGAATCTGATAAAGATTTTGATCTAGGGTCTATACAGCAAAGTGATTTAGAGTATGTCAGAAATGAAGTTGCTTCAATTTTTTTAAAGCTGGCATTTTAACATGAATGAGGTTAACTCTGGAATATTTCAGGCGAGTAAAATGCTTGGCTTTTTCTTTTTTATAATGATCTGTTAAGTGATCTAAAAAGCTGCAATGATGAAAGAACAATGATTACTATATAAGGAAAAGAATTAGAATAGCCACAATCTGCTGGGTTTGTCTTGGCAGCTAGACCTTTTGGAATTCTTCTGCTGCTTTCTCATTTGTGTCTCTGCTTCTCTGACATGGCTTCATGTAACTTTAACTTAATAAGCAACCTAGCTACTACTATTTTGAATATGACGACTTCTAGCTCTTAAGAGGAAGATGATGGCTTGACACCTCCGTAAGAGCATGCATGTAATAAGAGAACTACACCTACCGTGGCTGAAGCCTTGGAAAGTTTTTGGGAGCTTCGATGTCCAATGTTAGTGAGCTCTCCTTCAGGCCTCCAAGGAGTGAGCTGTTCCCTGTCCCGTGCGAGGTTGTGTACCCAGCGAGAGCACCATCTACAGCTGACTGTAAGTCAGTGCCTGTTAATTGTCCATGTTACTGCTACACCTTGGGGAAGAGGGGAGCACTTGGGTGTGATCCGGGATTTAGCTCTCAACATCTCTCTCTCTGCACTTTGAAAGGTGAAGAGGCCTAAACCAATAGCCATATAAGGCCCTGGGAGTGCTCCCAATGTACACGGTGAGTGTTGGAAAGGCCTCAAAGAGACCAAAGTCTCTTTGATCTGGATTCATGTCCTTCCCTGAACTTTAGGACCTTCACAGACCTTAACCTTCGGGCTCCCTGTGTAGTCAGAAGAGTGAGATGCTCTTCCAGCTGGTCTCTCTTGCTAGTTAGGACATATCTGAGCATTTGTTCCTTCATGCAAGAAAGGCACGAGCGACTTCAAATTACTTCCTTTTAAAAGCAAAAACAAAACAGGCTGAAAAAAATGTAGTTTAGGAAAAAAATAATTGTATCCAGAGAAATGACTGGATCAAGATTTCTCAGATCATGACATTGCTACAGAGATGCTTGATGAGGATATATAAAAAATGCAAAGAATATCACTTGCTCTTTCTTCTTTCTGGTGTCTTGCAGAAATAATTCTCTGTTCCACTTCAAGAAAGGATGTTGCTTTATTCTTCAACTAATTTCCCTTCCTTTAATGTATGTTTCCACTGATGTGCTCAATGGCTTTTTTCTTCCATTGAGAGGCAGAAAATTGCCTATCTTTAAACACACGTGTAAAAAAGACATCTAAGCCACCCAAGGAGCTTACTTTTCTCTTCCTGATGCACTGAGATTTAAAAGCTACATCTTTACAATAAAGCAGGAAAATGGTGGCAGTCCAATTACATGCAGTTTTGGTAGAGTAAACACTTGATTATTCAACAATGAGTCATTTCTGCAGTAACCTCATTCTGTCATGCCTGTATCACATCTGCTAATTCTCCAAAGCAAACATCATAACCTGCACTGATTCAAGCCATGAATACAGCCTCGTGGTTCATACGTAACGTTCTATTCAACCGAGGAAGCCACGTGCTGTAAGTTTAGAAGGCCAAAGTACTTGTTCTCAAAGAGAAAATATCATGGAGAGCAACGACGTTAATTAGGGAAAAGCCTGTTTGTTCTTTAGCTCCTCTCACAGTAGCTGGTTTCTCCTTTATTCCTCAAGTCCCTCTTGGTCCCCTTCAAAAGCCTTTGTGTTTTGGAGTGGGGTGTATTTGGAGCATAGCGTGCCGGAGCCAGGTCATGCCGCTGCCCTCGGAACTGCCTCCCTGCCTTCTGCCGTGCTGCTCTTGACCTCACTCAGAGCTCAGGTGGCCGCAGGGCAGCGGGACCTTCTCTTCGGAGCAGCTCCTCCTTGCAAGGAGGGCGCCGAAGGCCGAGTACAGCTCCCGGGTTGGAATGCAGCTCCAAGTGATGCAAGGCACAAGGCAGCTCCTGACTATCCAGCATTTTTGCAACCACTCAAACATTTTCGGTTGTAACATGGTAGTTTTAATTTATTATTATTTTTTCTAATTGTAATTTCATCACTATTGGTGGAGAGGAAATGGGAAATAAGGATAATGATAGTTTGAGTACAATAGAGCAAACATTCAATAACCACCTCTTTGTATGTGCTGTATTTAGGAGCACCCTTCATACATTAAAACCGAGTGGAGCCGGTCTATTGAACTGCATACACACTGCTACATAAAATGAGCCAGAGCAAGTGCTAGCTGAATTTAGCCCCTTTTTTACCTTGAAAACAGGGAGATATATGCAGTAAAGATGATTTTATTTTTTGCAGAGAGCCATTTGGGGTCTATCATCCAAAGACATCGTCTTGTTTGATGCAGAAGGGCTTGAGAATTTCCATCACACACGGGCTGCAGCGCACTTGGTGCTGTAAAGATACTGACTGCCCACAGACCTTTCCATTGCATAGACTTCAGTCTGCCAGTCACTAAATCTTCTTGAACTGTCATGGTGGTTTTGCTCACCCTCCTGCTGCTCTAATGTCTGTGCTTTTCCATTAATAGATGGGCTAAGGAGGGGATGGAAAAGCCCCATTTTGGACCCATTACATTCCTGACATGCATATGTGGATACGTGGTGATGGCTTGAGGTTTTCTGTTGCAAAGATCTAGGCAAAAAAAAAAAAAAAAGAACTCTCAATATTTTAATCTAGTTATTGAAATTAGTTTCCTAATAAACCACAGGTTTGTTTAAAATAAGAGCAAGTAATACAAGATGCTGTGGCTTTCTTTATAAGACCAGTGTATGAGATATTGCATATAATGGAATCATGAATTTACAGATTCACATCATTGTTTTCAGAAATTGAGCTATAAATATTTATACTATTGATCTGAAAGGATGCTGCAGTTCCTCCAACAGTTATTCTAGTGCTGTCTGGATTTGAATATTTAGTGGTCAGTTCCTGGGTCTACCATACTCCTAGCAAGCTAGAGCATATGAAAAATAATAAAGTTCAGCTTTTTGAGAATTTAAAGAAAAAGGGATCTCAAATCAAAGTAGAAATGTATGGCAAGGACAAGGGATGCTTTTTAACTATTCTTTCTTCAAATATTTTTAACTGTTAAAGTGATTAGCAACACCCAGATAGCCAAATAAGTAGCTTCCAAAGCCTGTGCAATCGTTACAGAATACTTTTCTCTTACTAAAATTGCTAAGTTCCAAGATGTATTCTGTTTGCCTTTTCCACATATTGGAAAGAAAATAAAATGCTAATGCAGCTGCGACACACAGGTTTGCTCTATAAACTGTTAATGACAGCCCACTAGTTGTCATGAAAAATATCATTACTTTGTCTTCTCAAAAAAAGTCCTCCCCCCCAACCACATACGTGATAAAATATTAGTCACATTATGTATATCAGCATCGATGAGAGATTAGGAATTAATACATCCTACTCAAGAGTGATGCTTGAAAACATCCTTTGTCTGTAGCAAAAATACATTTTGAGTGGGAAACATCAAAGGCTGCAGAGGTTAATTTAAAAAAAAAAAAAAAACACTCTTTTTTTCCCTCTTCCTTCCCAAAAGGGAGCTCCGGGGGCTGTTTGCTCCCTCCCATTTTGCCAGCTGTGTGGGAAGCAGGTGAAATGCTGACACTTGCTGCTATGAGCAGCCTTTATTTAGTTTGCAACATAATAAGTTCTCGAGGTGGCGATATGCAGACTCTTGTTCTAAACCTGGTTTAGTCATTGTGGGAAATGATGCTTTTGCGCCCTGTTCAGGAAGAAAGAAAGTTTGTAGCCACTAAACTGTTTTCTGTAATTATTTATGCTTGAGTTTAAATGCAGAAAATCAGCCTTGGGAGGTGCAAAGTGCTTCATCAGTGTAGACTGAATGTCGATAGATGGGTCAGTATTTCACACTCCGCCTTGCAGCGAGGAGCAAAGCATGGGGCAGAGTGCTGGAAGCTGCTTCCCCATGTGCTTAAGCAGACACTGAAATTCCATCTTCTGCTGTAAGAGGAGGAAAGGGGAAGTTGGTAGCTGAGTATCTTTGTGCACAGTGTATCGGCCAGTGCTAACGGGGAGGGACGAGGGGACACCTTGTTTGTCCTTGCTAACTCCAGTCCTCATAGGAGCGTAGTCCTCATGCTCGAATTCAGCAAGGAAAACTCTTTGCTTTTAATCATATCCGAAACAGGCTGGAAAGGCCCTCTGGAGATCCTCTAGTTTAATCCCCTGCTCAAAGCAGGCCCAGGTTAGCTCTGGCCTTCTCAGGGTTTTGTTGTCTTGTGCTTGTGTCTCCAAGGATGGTGATTCCACAAACTCTAAGTAAATTAAAAAGTTCGGCTTTTCAAGTATTGAAAGGAGAGGGAGGAAAAAGAAAAGAAAAATAAACAGATTCTGAATCCAAGTAAGAATGTATGGCAAGGATGCTGAGTGTACATTTTAATTGTTATTTCACCTCACAGTAAAGGGTTTTTTTTCCTACATTAAGCAGGAATGTCCTGTGTTGTAACTTCCGGCATTTGATCCCTGACCTTTCCCTGTACACTTCAAGGAGGAGTTTGGCTTGGTTTTCTCCATCCCTCCCTGCTTTAGGTGTTGGAAGACCCTCCCCACATTCCCCCCTGGCCTTCTAGTCTGTTGGGCAGCCCCCTCAGCCTCTCCTCACGCATCGGAGGCTGCAGCCCCCAGATCCCTTAGTGGCCTTTTCACGACTATGTCCGTCTGTCCTCATCTACCAAACCTGCTGCTCGAGGTGGATCTGCATAGACCCAACGTGCCCTGTGCGTTTGGTGCATCCTATGAGCAACTCAGTCACAGGCAAGGGGCAGTGGAGCAAAAAAGTCTCTTATCTGTATGGTCTGAATGACAGAACATAACTAGTGACTTCTGCATGGCTACTACCATAGTACCAAAGAGGGTTCTTGACTGAGAGTGCTAGTTCTCCTCACAGGTCACGTTAGCAATGCTGCTAGAAGGGCAGTGCAAAACAAAATACTGTTTTCTACCTCTTTCCGTGTAGTTCCTCAAGCTCTACTTGCTCTAACAGGAATAGACAGAAATAAGTTTTCAGCCCTCCTTTGAAAATTTGAACTCCAGACCAAATCTTTAGCCGAGTCGTTCTAAAGGCCACTCGGTAACGTTAGGCTGTGTGGTAATGCATTCAGAAAGGCATTGGAGGTCGGGGCTGAGAACAGCATCTCTCAAGTCCCAAACTCAGCTGTGCTGAGCAAGAAACTGGAATTTGTACCTCTACAGAAAAACGTTACATTTGCACCTTAATAGAGCTATGTTGGGAGGAAGAAAGCGTTGTGGAGACCAAGAAACATGTTTAAGTGCTTTACCTGGAGGTCAGTGGAATTCTATTTATAAATGATGAAATTCTGCATGCAGACATTTTGATGCTAAAACTGTGACAAGTTATTAACTTTGATATTACTGTACTTTTTTTGTGAAGTGTTTTCTTTTTAAGTGGTGAACATATTTTCCAAGAATACTGTATGCATTTGTAACATGTATGTTTGTGCCAATAAATCTTGTTTTAAGAAGATACTTTTTGCATGTTTTCTGTTCCAAAACCACACGCTTAAGAACAGTTTTAGCTTTCACTCTCTCTCTGTGTTAAGTGCTAAAAACTTCTTGAAAGTCAGATTTTTATCTCTATCAGGAGCAAAGTATCTTGTTTCAGTAGGGCACTGTTAATTCAGGGAACTTATTGATACAATGTAGTGTTAGCTAAGGAATTTACTGGACTTCTAAGTAGAGGGGGCATTATCTTTTAAACAAAGAAAGAAGGATTCCCATGAGGTGACTACAGACCTGTCACCTGTCCTGTAGGGTCATCTTCAGATGCCAGTTGAAACAGCTGATGCCGACCACTAAATTACTGGCTTGAAGGCTTAATGGGGCACAGTAACTGATACCATCTTTACTTGTAGTGACTCAGGTGTTGGAAGGGGCAAGAGCTGGAAGCTGTGTGTCTCCACCTCCCAGTGAGTGCACCTGTGTTTAAAAAGCTGTAAGTATTCCTGGATAGCTCAGCACCTTTATGCCATATAGAGCATCCTTGTCAGCTAGCAGCTCTTCTGATTTCCTGGCAGATCAACTCAGAACATGTAAAGGACTTTGTTACTTTTTTCCATCCTACTGAGCACACCAAAAACAGGTAATGCCAAGATACCTTCTGATATGACAGTATTTTATTATTAAAGTTGCATTTTTTTCCCTTTGGTAACCGTAGCATACCTGGCAATAAATAGGGGCTACTGTGAATCCACAAGGAGGAGCTAGGGAAGAACTATCACTGTTTTGGGTTTTTTTTCTTACAGTGCCTATTCTAGTTTACATGAGTTATCAAAAAAAAAAAGGACACTGAGCAATGGATTAGGTCAATTGGTGCACAGGAATGTGACACTGAAGGACATAGGGAACAAAAGCAGGAATGAGGCTTATGTTAATTCTAATAGGAGAGCACCATGGGGTAATACTCTATTAACACCCTTAGAGTCAGTTTGGATAGTTGACTCAGTTACAGTGAAATTAAATACCCTATTTTTTCATTTCCTAGCTTACAAATGATAAAAACAAGTGAAAAAGACATTACACATGATGTAAAGAAGATACTCAGGTATTCTGCTACCTGAGGACATCAGAATTGGTAAGATTATACATAAGAAATGTATTTTGCAGCTGTTCAGATAGCAGATTTTCATGATTCCTAGAAACTCGTGGAGAAGAATAAGGAAGGACTGCTGAGTTGTTAGGGGTGAAGAGCTCTGGGGCTCACAGATGCTTGGGGAAGTCAGTAGAAGTTAGTTCAAAGACAAAACAGCCCTCCAAATGGTTGTCTGTACACCTTGCTTCACGAGCTTAAGTAGATGTAGTTAAGGGAATGAACAAGAGTCTTCTAAGTACTCGGGATAGACCTAAAATTTATGGTTTAAAAAAAAAAAAAAAAAAAAAAAAAAAAAACGGTGAAAACTTTAACCAGGGAGGAAGGGCAGGGAATCTTGAAATCACTAGAGCTCTGTAGTGGAGAGACCCAAGCAGTAGTAGTGATGGCTACTATGGAAACAAGCTCTGCTTGCTTTTCCTCTGGCAAACCTGAGGGACCACAGCTTTGTAACACGGCCCTGGTTTGGGCTGCTATCCCGAGCAGCTTTTATCACCTGCAGTTATCAAAAACACCCCCAGGGCGCTGAGGTGCAGGTGGGAGGCAGCGGCGCCGGCCGTGGCCACCCCTGGTGCGCGAGCCGGGGAGCTTCCCAACGCTCCCGCTCGTGGCCGCCGCGCAGCGCCCGTGGAAACCGTCCTCCCTTCTTCCCAGTGAGGTGGTTTCAGCCAACATAGATGAGCAACTGGAAATTCAGAACAAATGAAGTCATGATTTATCCATACAGGGTTCAGCTGTGTTTCCCACCTCCTGTACTAACTTTCTAGAGCAATCAGGAGATTGATTTTTAACAGTTTCAGCTGCTTTTTGTGTTCATCAGTCACCTCAGCGTAGGCCTCATGTTCTTCAAGCGCTTTCAGACTTGAGGTATTTTTCTCAATGTCTTTAGCTTAGCATGGTATCCTTCTCCATCCGCTGCATTTCATAGTGACTGGTTTTGTATTTGATGATACTGAATTAAATATTGTTCTCCCTCTTGTCTGCATTACTGCTTCTCGAGTAATTTCATTTACCTTGTATGTGGCTCCCCCATTCTCTATGGAAATAGCAATCAAAAAGAGTTCAGTCTGCTCAAGGGCTTTGCGTTCTCCAGGCGCTTCCAGGGCTGCCTCTTACATACTTGCATTTGCTATTTTAGCTATTTTCTAGGAAATTTTGATTACATTGTCTCATCTGTTCTCAATAAACTCTTAAACACTTGGGTTTTTTAAAATATATATATATAGTATATAACTGCACCTTTGTCTCAGAAGTCTTGGTTTCTGGTGTGTTTTAGCTACGTCTCACATTGTCTCACAAGAATCAGCAAAGGCCCCAGCAGTGAGGAGAAGCACGGATGGCTCCTGGGCACCTTCCCGGGCAGACCTGCAGAGGTCCGTCCCAAGCCGCGCTGGGCCTGCGCGGCGCCGGCACCACCTCCGCCTCTGAATGGAGCCACTGAACCGGTCCGGGATGCAGTCTGACAGCCGGGAACAAACATGACTCACTTAGGAACATTCCCTACCTTCCTTTAATAGGCGGTTTCACCACAGTCAGTAACCTGGAACTGAGCGGGGCGGGGAAAGTTCCTGGGCCAAAGCACACGGAGGGCTCACGCGCTGCCGGGGCATGGGGCGAATAAACACAACCAGCCTCCGTGGAGGCCTCCTTACCAGCAGATACCAGCATGCTAATACTAAGAAACAGATTTATTACATAAGCTTAAATCAAAAAGCTTTAAAATTACAGAATGCCAGAGGGCTGAGGAACAATTGCCATCTGTGAGGAGGACAAAACTGTCAAGATGAGAACAGCATCCTGTGAATAAGGATGCTCGGGTGTAGGTTCACCAAGCCAGCGGTGCCTTCGAATTCAAGAATGTGCAGCCTCTGCTCTCGGTTTTTATTCCAAGCTGGGATTAATGAGAAGCTAAGAACTGAACACAGTGCTATGCCTTTGCTTCTCCAGCTTGTGGTACAGCAATACCCGCTTCAGTAAACCTCCCTCAGAAGAAGTATGTGACAGAAATTGTGACAAGTTAGAGTAAACTTTGAACATTCGAACGTTGCTTGTGATACATGTTTTGGTATCATAAAATCAGCTGATGCCAACAACAACAAAATTCAGTTACATAAATGTAAATAAAGCTTCATGCCGGGTTCAGCCTAGTTACAGGATGCAAATAGCTGCATAATTTCTGAATGCGCAATAGCCTTGTCCTCCTCTTAAGTCTCCTCCTAGTGTTCCGCTCTTACTGCTGTGGGCTGGTCTTACATAATCAACACGTACTGCCCTCCTAAGCTAGGATCAGTGAAGTGTAGTCACTTTACCAGTGTAGATGGGCATTAGACTATTAGTTTTATAGTCACTATATACAATTTTTTGTGCTGTTACCACATGTCAGGAGAAAGTTTGTTCATATAAACTTGGTTTCCATTACTGACGCTTACCTGCATTTAGTGTAAGTACAGGATCCTCCATATCAAGATTTGAGGTATAGGTACTAATAATGATGTGTAGATGTGGAGAGCCACAACTCTAGTCCTGAGGCACTGGGTTCAGGCTCTAAATCAAGGTTTAAATGACTGAAGGATTTTTGAGATATTGAGAAAATGCACATTGAGTGCATTTAGAAGTTTCCAAAGAGAAGCCGTGTCAACAGACAGAATTAACAATAAAAGTTGATGAATTGGCTATTAGGTTCCAGGGAACCATGAAACCTCTCCCTTCCTTAGTGGGCTTCTTGAAGGGGTTTGAGGAGTAGGATGCACCTTCTCTGCAACCATGCTAAAACCCCTCAAAATCTGCTGGCACTCAGCCCTGTTTTCTTGATCCTAGAAAACAGAGGCAATTAAGGCCTTTAATAGGTCTGCTTGTGGTTTATAGCTCCTTGATTTGGAGGTAAGGACAATCCGATGGCTCAGCTTATAAAATTGGGCTAAGTTTTTTAAATTATTCAATTTTAAGTTTTTTTGGAAAATTGCTTGAATTCTGCATTAGCCAATTTATTATACACCATTTACTTAAAAAAAAATTAAAGAAGGGCTGTATGCGCACCTTGGATTAAGTCAGGTTGAAACTGAAGGGAGGATAAAATGCAGCTATTAACTTTGGCTAGCAGCTGAAGCAAGTGAGCCTCATGTTTAAATCCATGCTGTTAAGTTTAGCCAAAATACCTGCTGCTTTTATGGCTCTTTTTAACCTGGGTTAGGTAATGTGCTCTTTTTCACCTCCTTTATGTAATGCATGCTAGAGAAAATCAGATAGCAACATAGGCAAGAGGGAAAAAAATGAAGTAAGGGTATAAAGTTTTCCGGCGAGGGGAATTATGATGTTTGCAGGATTTGCAGCAGGTGGAGAGGATGCTGTGGGTGTCGGCAAAGCTGCGGGGACGGGAGGCAGGGCCCTAGACCCGCTTGGTGCTGGCAGCTCAGGAGGGTCCCAGGGCAGTGCTGGGTGCCCCAGCCGAGCGCAGCCTTTTAAAGCTGCTTTAAAGGTGCCCTCAAATGCTGCTGTTCAATCATGCAGATTTACTTGGAGGCTTTGACAAGTTTTCTCTGCATTGTGTTCATTTAGAAAGGGTAAGAGCACTACTCCTATCGGAATAATCAGCCTCCCTAGCTGAGCCCTGCTTTATCCAGAGTGAAATGCAGCCAGCACAAGCTACCAGTATTAGTGGCAACAATAGCTAGTTAATAATGCACTGAGAAGGCAGGGCCGGGACACAAAATACTCCTTGCAAATTGCCCAGATCACTAATAGGCTTGAAAAGCTGCTGGAAGTGCCTTTCGGAGCCACAGGAAAAAGAGAAACCGCAAGGCTGACAGTTTTCTACCCAGGCACCAAAGAAATAATGAGCTCCGGTGTGTTTTCCTAACTGTCTGCAGCAGGCAGAGCTCACGGCTCTACGTCCTGGCAAGGTAGGATCTTCTTCAGCCTTTTTGGTTTGTCCTGACTACCCCTTTCCTTCCCAAATGTACCTGCTCAGCAGCCCTGTCCTAGTACAAGAGCAGCCTCTCAAGAGCAACAGTGGCTGATGTTACTCAGCGTTACTAATCCCTGCTTCCCTTTTATACCCTTTAACCTTTCTCTTTTAGGGAAAGAGAGGTTGATAAATTATTTTATTGAATTAAACTGTTTGCTTAATTCTTTTATGACTTAGTTATACAAGAGAAGCATTGAGTTTTGAAGCTCTATTCCTGCTAACAGAATAGCCTATTACAAGTGGATGGAACGTCCTCAAAATGATGATAAATATTATAGTTGAGTGTTTTCCTGTATAAATAAGGTTCAGGTGATCACTGATAAGTCTGTCTGCCTGCTTTCCTATCACCATTCACCTAATTCTGAATTTATTGGCCCATGTCTATAAATATAACAGATGGGAAGAAGTCCCAAAGATACTACATGTATGTCCTTTCCAAGAAATTAGAAGAAACAGTAGTTTTCTTCGGTGTGAGTAGTTACACTCACACCAACAAAGCATAGATAATCAGCACGATGTGAAATATTCGTGCCCTCTTCATGTTTCCATTGTCCTTTGGAGCAAGATCCTAAACCTACTGGAATCCAAGGGACTTAGGAGAGTTTTGATCGCTTCTTCCATCCTTAGGGCAGTGCCTCACTAGCAGCGTTCCAAGTGACATGTTCTTTGTTCTTCTTTTAATTTGTGGCTTGATAGAAATTTCTGGTGGATTTAGAGATGCAATCTGTGAAACTTTGTTTACTGAAGTAACTTGAATAGGCCTGTTTGAGAGCAGCTTTTGCAGTGGCCAAGAGGCTTTATAAAAAGACTTATTTTCCAAAGCGGCCAGGTGTATTAGGCTTCTGCTTGGGATGGATTCCCTTTAAGAAGCCATTCCGTACCTGCGTGCTTCCCAAATACCATTCACATTTCCACTGACTCCAGCAGCACCAGGCTCAGAATGTTTCTTGTTTGAATTAACACTGGAAAACTAATTTAGGCAGAACATAATGAGAAATTCAATCTGAAAATGAAGTGTTTTTAATTAAGAGACACTCTTCAGCATTATACAAAAATAAGTTCTTTATAATTTAGAATTTGGCTCCTATTTTCTCACCGAGTATATATCACCCATCTATAATTAGTCTTCTTAGAAGGAATGCCTGATTCTCTGCCTTAAGTTATGTCTACGACTGCGCTAAGGAGAGGTATAGTTGTGCTGGAACAGATTCTAGCTAGTCTGTTACTTAGCATCCCATTTTTCATAAATATGGAATCTGCTTCCTAAAATGAAAATAAATTAAGGGAGAGCTCAACCTCCAGATTCCTGGTAGCCAGGAGCGTGAGTCCATGACGCAGTGATTGGGATCTTATTTGGGAATACGAGAGAGCCAAGATCCAATCCTGAACCAATAGTTAGTCCAGTATTTTATCTAATGACTAAACAGTGCTTTTCCGTGTGTCAATATTGTTTTAAGACACTCCAAAATTACACTGAAGTCAAGAGAAGATGAATTTAATAATAAAAGAAACTAGAAAATTGTAAGAATGAGGACATAATAAATGGCTACATTTCCAAGAATTCTGTAGTTGTCTCCTGTCTTCTGGCCAAGGCCAGCTCCTTGTGCCTGCATGAAGGAACTTGCATCTGGAGCTGGGGCTCCTCCTCATGTTCATGTGGCTCTACCTTCCAGTTCAAGAGTTGTCAAGACTCTCTGCACATCACTGTTTTTTTCTGCTTGTTATACTATATTCCTGTGCTTTACAAGGCTTTTAGAAAACCTGTTTATAAACTGACTGGTAATAAGAAAGTATTTTTTTTGTCTTCCCTCATCTTTAGCAGTATGGACAGTAATAGTGACGCCTTTTGCTCATTAGCAAAAAAAGCCTTTCCGGATCTCTGCGAGAATCAATGAATATAAGCGTCAACTGTAAGTGGTAAGTAATTAGTCAGGCCTAGGAAATGAAGAATTAGAGGTGGGCTCCAGCTGCAAAATATTGATTTATTTTTTTCCAGCAATATAGTGTTCCATCAGTCCTGTGATATAATTCATTATGAGTAACTGCTGCAAGTGGTCAAATGGGTAAGAAAACGTAATTTATTGCAAAGATACAAAAGTCACAAAAGAAGCAAAAGTCTCAAAAAGATTTAAAAGATTTTTTCAAAGAAAAATCTTTGCAATAATTAAAAAGCCTAGTTCTACTTTTTTTTTTTTTTTTTGGAATATCAGACATGTCAGTGAGAGGGGAAAAAAAAAGAAGCAAGATAAAGGAGAGTTGTGGTAGCTGCTTCTCTACCAATTTTGTCCTGCTGTATTTTTCAAGTACTTTCTTTTGCATTATTTTGTGGCAGCGGAGTCATTGTGTCAGTAGGAATAGTCACTGCTCTAGAGGTTTCATCTATTTTTTTTTTGTTATGCCATATTAATATTGTCTGGAATAACTTGTATTTATATAAATGTGACTGCAACTTCTTGAAAACCAGCACAATAGGAAAAAAAAAAATGACCAAACTGGTTAAAGATGCAGAATCATATTTTGAGTATTGGTGTTTTCTCTAGCTTTTAATATGACTCAAATCATATAATCATAGAATCATGGAATGCTTAAGGTTGGAAGGGACCTCTAGAGATCATCTAGTCCAACCTCCCTGCACACGCAGGGTCCCCTAGAGCACGTGGCACAGGACTTTAAAAAAAAAAAAAAAAAGTTGGAAACAAAAAAAGGTGGCAGAAATAGATCTTGAAAATGATTCCCTGTAAATATATATATATAGGCTAGGCCAAAATACTTTAACATTATCAAAATGAGCTGGATTTGAGTAACACTCCTGGGAATTAGGGTATGGATAATGTACTGTGTTTTTCTGGGGGGTGCAGCTAACTGCTGCCTGCTAGACTCAGCGCACAGCGCCGCAGTGGCGAACGTCTCCTGCCCTGGCGTGGCTGCGGTGCAGGGCTGCAGCTGCCAGCAGCTCATTTGTGCCCACTGACAAGAGTGGGATCCACGTTTCTCCCCATCTGAAGCACCGCACTTGGGAGCTGTGCTTGAGCTATGCCCTCGGCATGCCCTGTTATGTCTTTCTGGAATATGACATGGGAAACATTGATCTTTTCAGCCCCACGGAACCCAAGAACGTCTCTCTAGTCCCTCCAGCCCAAGAGGACTTTCACGGACAAGACGGAAGACGTTCCTGCTGCACCAGGCTGCAAGAGCAGTGAGTTGACCACCCTACACTGAGAATATCTAATTAGGATTAGTCTCCAAATTAGACTCTTCAGAGGAGTGTACACTAAAACGGGATCCTGCTAAGCTGACTGGTGTCCCGCAACAAATCCAGTTGCAGGGACTGGTGCTAATGCTTCCGGCCCCCACTCCCTCCCCTGTGCACGAGTTAAATACTGCAACAGCTATTTTACTCACAGGCTGTTTCTGTAACAGCCCACACTTATATATCCGTGCACCTAATGGACTTAGCCCTAACACCACAGAGAGGGAGGGAAGCAGCATTAACCTCATTTTGCAGATAAGCAGCAGAGGCCCTGTTGGCTCTGCACTGTGTTACGTCCTGTGAACTAACTGCTTGGGTGTAAAATGAGTGTGAACATGCTGCTACACCAGGCTGCGGTGTCCCCAGCGGGTGGCAGGCCATTGGCGTGATCTCTGCTCCTTTCTTTTGCAGCCACATATCACTACCCGTGCAAAGGAAGCTTGGGGCAGGGATAGGTTGGGAGTTCGGGACACAGACAGCCTAGGGCTCGTTTCCTAGAGCTGACTGCGCCCTGAGGGGACCGGCTTCTCGTGGCCGGCCGGCCAGGCCGCTGCGGGCTGGTCAGCGTCGGCGCTGACCCATGGCCCGGCGGGACCTGCTTTCGCAAGCCCGGGGTGTGAACGCAGCGCTGGTGGCAGCGCCAGGACAGCAGAGCCGGCCGCAGCGCGCTTATGTAAGCGAGCCTGGCGGGGCGGCGAGGGGCCCCCGCGCGGCCGCTGCTGCGCGGGGGCTGCGCGAGGCGCCGCCCGCCCCCGCCGCCCCGTG
>JASSRY010000665.1:224127-237661 GCA_032466555.1 Tinamus major | reverse complement strand
CCGACCGTTGGCGGCCGTTGCCCAACGGTCGGCGGGCGGTGCGCGGCCGCGCGCTGACGTCACGGGTGCCGGGGAGCGCGCGGGGCGTGGCCTCCCCCCGCCTCGGGCGTGATGTAACCTCTGCCCCGCTCGGCGGCGGCGGCTCCGTGCGGCGAGGCGGGCGCGGGGCAGCGCGGAGCGGAGCGGCGAGGAGGCCCGCGGCGGCGGTGAGGGCTCCGCTCCCGCGGGGGGACGGGAGCAGCGGGGGTGGGTGGGTGTTTGGTGGCCGTGGGGGGAGGGCGGGCCCGGCTTGGCAGCGATCGCGGCGGCCGCTGGAAACATGGAGTCACACGTGAGGCTTATGTAAAGTGAGCGGCGTGCGGCGCGGCCAATGGGGGCGGCGGGCGCGGCGCTCCCGCCCCCGCCGCCGCGCTGCGTCACGCTGCAGCGACCAATGGCAGCGCGCGCGGGGCGGGCTCCCCGGCGCCGGTCACGTTTCTGCCTGTATGAAGCCGGAGCGGGTGCGCGGCGGCGCCCCCGGCGCGGCGTGCGGTGAGTCCCGCTCCGCCCGCGGAGCGCCGCGGCGGCGGCGGCGGCAACGCGGGGGCTTCGCGGCGGTGGGGGCGGCTGGTGGCGGGCGGGGGGCTCTGGGCTCGCGGCGCCCCCGCCCCGCTCCGCTCCCCTCCCCCGCCCGGCGGCCGCCGTTACGTAAGGGCCGCGCCGGCGCCGCCGGTTGCCTGGGGAGACGGGATGGGGCCGCGGGCGGCACCGGGCGGGGCGGGGGGGTCCGGACCGGGGGAGGGGAGAGGAGGGGAGAAGAGGGGACGGCCGCGACCCCCACCCGCTCGGACCGGGTCTGCGGGAGGGGGGGGGGGGGGGGGGGGCGGCCGGGACCCTCCACTGGCGCTGAGGGTCCCCCTTCCCGGGATCTGCGCACGGCTCTGCCTTGCCTTGCTTTTATTTTATTTTATGTATTTTATTTCGTTTTACTTTATTTCATTTCATTTTTCTCCTCCACGTGAGGAGCCCCGTGGCAGTGAGTATGAGAAGTGGGGCGTGCCGCAGAGATGCGGGAACAGGCAACAGGTCGCTGTCTCTTTTTTCTTTTTTTTTTCTTTTTTTTTTTTTTTTCCCCTCCAAATGTTCCCTCTGATCCCCGCAAGCAGACTTTGTTCCCCGGCACAGCGTGGTTTTGCCGCTCCTGTCACCGGCTGCATGCTAGCACACGCGTGATTACAAAACCCTTTATGTAAGTCCTGTCCCATGCAAATGGGGAGCAGGGTGGTAGCTGTGAGGCTCACACCTCTGCCCCGGCTTCGCGTGAGAGGTTGCGAGGGGATGTGGCCCTGGCCTGTCACCCACAGGGGCTTAAAAAGCTCCCAAAAGACCTTCCGGGGGTTTGGAAGCTGTGAAGGCCTTTGAAGCTGAATTTGCATAATATGAAATAACCTGTGTGTGTATATATATTTATATATAAAAGCTTATATTTTTTAGTTTGTGAATTTTTTTTTCCAAGGCTGAGGTTTCAGTCTTGTAGATGTGACTCACTGAATATCTACCACTTAAAAAAGGGGATATCTTGTAATGACTGACAGTCAAGTTGTCAAGTCAAGGGTAGTACCAGAAACTGCTTTAATACAATGCAAAGCTGTTTAAAGTTGCCAGCACTGCTCCAGGTGCAGAAACTGTTTGCAGATAACACAAGTTATTTAACATTTCTCCAAACTTTTGGAGCTGGTTTTTGCTTGTTGTCAAAGTGAAATCCAGAATGAACTGCTAAGGTGGCAGTGAGGCATACCTCCCTAAATGCAAGTAATTGCTTTTGGATACATGTGGTGCTGATAAGTACGTCACACAGCTGGCAGCTGCGGGTTTGATCCTGTCCCTGTAGTCCAGCCATGGGTGTTGTTGAATGGATGCTGCTGGCGGGTGGGTAGGGAAGAGTTTCATGCAGGTGTTCAAGGTAGAAAGGTGAACACATTAGTTGATTATTTCACTCAAGCGTCCACGGTGAGGTGAAGAGATGACTCTGACTCTAACTTTGCAGCGAAGTTAGGAGAGGGCAACTAAAATAATCAATGGATGGAGCAGTTGCCCTGGGAGAAGAAATTAAAAAGGTATTTAGAGAGAAGGAGACTGAGGGCATAGGTGCCTGACTTCAAAAAGTCACAGCTGTACGTTATAAGCAGAGTGCAAATGCTGTTACTCACCCAATCCAGCACTATTAGAATTAAGGGCATTCAGTGGGAGGAGGAGAGCTGTGAGATGGGCAAAGGGGAGAGCTGCTTCACATGGCAGCTGCTGAACTTTTTGCCACAGGAGCATGGAGGCAAAGGATACCAGCAGCTTGGAAAAGATTAGACAAATTTATGAGCTACAGTAAATGGACACTAAAAGGAGTAGGCAGGGATGTACCCTCTGCATCCAGTGCATCAGCAGGGCCTGCTGGGGGATATAGTGAAACAACTGGTCAAGCTCCTTTTCCCTAAGTTGCATCTCCTTTCCCCATTGCCCAGACAGAATACTAGACTAGAGGAACCATTAATCTGGTGCTTTGTTTTGCCTCTTGGCTTGGCATTTGCTGCTTGTATGGTATTTAATCATGTGTTCACTTAATGTGTGTTTAAACCAGGACTTGGGCTTTATTTTATTTATTTTAGAACCATTTTAGTGTTGAACTTGATATTCCCTTTTTGCATGACCGCTTTGAAGGCATGGTGCTGAAAGTGAGTATGGCCTATCCTGCACTGAGGAGAGCTTAGTTGAAGTGTAGTTTAGCTTGACCTAATTCATAGATACAAGAGGTAGAGGTGCGGAAAGCAGAATTTCAGCTTTTTTATGCTTTTGGATTCGGCAAGTTTCCAGGTTTCATTTATCCAAAGATTACATGGTTTTCCTGTCCTGTTTGTTTGCTTATTTGTCAATTGCTAGCACTTGTACTAGATGTCATTCATACATTAAAACAAATATAGGAAGTTGAAGTGTTCCACTTTATTTTTAGAGATTACTCATATTCCTTGGTGTTTCTCAGAGAGGCATGAAGACAGGACATGTAGCACTAACTCTTAGCATGATGCCTTTATTTTGAGTATGTTTTTTCAGTCACTGAGACTAAGACATTGGATAAGATGAGGCTGTTACATAAAAGTATTTGATTAAATCCCTGGACAATACATTTTTATAGTAATAATTTCCCCTGGGAAGAATCACACTTTTTTGAGTAAATCGAGATTTTGATGGAGTTGAGCCAAAGAATGTGAATACAGTGAAATAGGAAAACTGCTTGGAAACAGTATTCCTATTTTTTTCTCCTACCTTTGTTTTTTCTCCTGCCTTCAACTTTATTATGACCAGGAAGTGTTTAGTTCAGTCCCAGACTGATAATGAAACCAATTTTCCTTTTCCTGGATTCTTGCTAAACCCTTTTTTTGTTTTTGTTTTTAATCCCTTTGCACTGGAAAAGGTATTTTACTGCAGAAAAGTTTGTTTTGCTCATTAAGGTGTGGACACAGAAGCAGTTTTTTGTGGGACAAGGCGGTGTGGTGTTAAAGAAAAGCAGGTAGATTATCAGTAGCCAGCAGAACAAGTAAATTATCGCTAGTCTAGATCGACTGTAGTGTTTTATAGAGGGTTGCTATAGCTGGCCTATGCTAAAAGGGAACATCATGTTCTTACCAAGGTGTTGTGTAATACTTGGCATGAATGTGCTGTAGACATTGTATTATACTCATAATGTTACCACATAGTAATTAGGAGGTAATCAGGTGTTTCTGAAAATTGATTTTTGTGTCCAGGGTTTGGCTTGCATGCCCCAGAATGTCTTTAGGAGGATGATAGGTTACTGGGACTTTTAACTGGGTTTTCTTGTTTGTGGAGTTATATTTTCCACGTCCACGTTTATCTCTATTCTGCAAGTTTTAAATTGCTTCAATACTTCCTAAACTATCTTCTCTCCTTAAGCACTGAGGCAATATCAGTGTTGTTCTGTTAGTTTTATTAATTTAAAGGACTTCGAATTTCTAAGTATAGATGAGGGTGAATTGAGGAAAAAAAATGTGGACTTTAAAGCAATGCGGATGATGATGCGCTGTGCAGGATTTAAAGGTGCCTGATCCATTTGCGCCCTCATACAGTTGTCTCAAATTTACCTGCTGTAGGTCGGGGGTAAGATGTTATTGTTGCATGTGGTTTTGCTAGTAAAGTAAACCTCTTGCTTTTTGGGTTTTGTTAAGTAAAAAATAACTTCACGTATTGGTTTGCAAGTATTTTAGCTATGAGACAAATGCTTTTTTCCTGTGAATCATGCTTAAAGGGTACTGCAGAAAAGGCGGCAGCTGTTTAAGGAGTGCTTCAGAGGCCGCTGGCTTTACCACCTCCTGTTGGGGTGTCCTGTGGCCCTTGGCCACTCTTGTGAGCTAAAATATGGCAAAGAAGACCGAAGCGAGGGAGGATCAGGTGGCTTGGGAGTGACTGCAGGGGCTGCAACTTGTTTTGCGCTCGTAGGCAGCATCCGTATGCACGTAGTAGGGAAGTGCCGGAGCACATGGGGATCCGCGTGCCTGAGCATACGCGCCGTGATCTGGCGCTCCGGTAAGTGGCTTAGTAGATCACCAGGCCCGCTCGGGCAGCCTGCTTGCAGCCTGCCTGCCTGCAGCACGGCAGCGCTCGCAGAGCCCCTCGCCTCTGGCTGCCGCTGCCAAGGGCACGCTTTAAGTGCGCGTGTGGGCTTGGCGTCCCAGTGCCCGCGCTGGGCTCGTATGGGCTACTACAAAACCTTCTCCTTTGGTGCTCTTTCCTTCTGGAGAGAGTGCCTGAGGGACAGGAGCAGTGTACAGAGTTCTCATGCAAGTTGCAGGGCCGCTGGCTCTGGAGAGCATGTTCTCCCTACCTGTCTGCGTGTGCGAGTGAGGCTCTGAGGCTCATCTTACCTTCCTTGAGATAAATAACTGCAGAGTGCAGTCTTTCCTTCTCCTTCATTCTTTCCCAAGAGAGCAAAACTTTTTTTGGAAAGCCCCTGAAAAGGCAGAGCCCAGGCATGCTGTTTAAGTGACAAGGAGACTGAAATGCATAGAAAGCACCTCAGTACGCTCGAGTTGAAGGTTGTTCTGCAGGACACATGGGCAAGCTGCAGTAGTATGCTAGCAGTAACCATGTGCTTCTTGAAAAGACAGGCTACTGGGGAAGCAAATTGGTTTGTATGCCAAAATAATTGGGAAAAACACTGGGGTTTTACTTCCAGCTTTTAGGAGTGTAGTGTGCTTATGTAATGCTTTCTGTATTTATTTCCATATGGATATAATGGCTAGAAGTTTCCTTGTATAGGTGTTTCAAACTGTAGCTTAATGAAAGTTGAGCTAAAGGTCTCCAGTCTTGTGAACATCGTGTGCTTTTAAAACTGCATGGAAACCTCCAGTGCTAAATAATGGTTGTGCTTGCCATAATTGAAGCTTAGGGGCTCAAAATGTGGTTAGGATGTTCCGTACCTCTCTCTTGTTGTTCTTATCTTCTATTCTCTTTATTCCTTGCAGCTTTTGTATCTTTTTTGTTTTGTGTGTGTGCTTGACCTTTATATCTCATGCATGTGCTTCTGTGTATATCTATCATTTTAGTTTCTCTAACTGTACCAAGTTCTTGAGGATATTAAGTTCTCTTCTGCCTTTAATTCCCCTTCCCCTGGGTATAGCAGTTACTGTCTGCTCTGGGTTCCCGTGTGCCTTTAAGCTCTTATTTGTCACTACTAATATATCCAACTTGTAGGATAGAAAGTGTATCATATTTTTTAGCTTGCACGCTTCCCAGGGTGTATTAGTGATGCTGCGGGAGCCACTTTAGTAGTAATCAGGCACTTTTTGGTATAGAGGCTTCCAGAAAGGGACTTTCATTCTGACTGAAGTGTTTAGACACTGTTGCATTTTGGATCTGGTTCAAGAGTAGTATTACACTGAAACTTGTGTGAATGTAATGCCATATGATGAAATTCTGCCCCTTTTTTAAGGGAAGAGAGTAGTAGACATTCAATATATTGCTTAGTGGTGATGTTAACAAATATCAAAATTAAAATACTATGCTATAGAGATTTTAGAAAAAATGTAGTTTCAGCTGTGTGCTGAAATCAAGTTAAGGTATATGACTGCATGATGGGGATGATTCATTTTCCCTCCTTTCTGTGACAGCATGTTCTCTAATGTACCATGTGCGTTGCCTTGCTCAAGAAGCCAAGAGTTGATGTGTGCAAATTCAGAGTTTTGACTACGGTTCTTCTGTTTAGTCATCTCTCCAGGCACGTTTAGTTCTGCTCAGGAAGGAAGGAGAGTTTTCATTTAAAAAGAAATCAAGTATCTTTTTTTAAAAAAAAATCATGCTTAATACAAAGCATATTTAGGAAGTAAACAAAATTAATTATGGAGTCTGAAGGTTATCTAGAAATTAGCACAGGGCAGGTATGGAGAGTGCTTTTTAGCTACTCTTGGGGGTTATTTTTGTAATTGGCTTCTTAGAATCATGTGAAGGCAAATGATGGATTAAGAGGTGGCCTAGGTCAGTAAGCACAATATAGATGAGATTCTTGGGCCCTTTGGCCAATAAGCACAGTAGAGATGAGATTCTTTGGCTCTTCGTGAGGTTGACTTACTAAGTTCAACAGTGTGTTGTTACCATGCTATTTGTGGTAAAAAAGAGGTGAATTTGTCCTGTTGTTGCAGGTAATTCTCTGGTATTAACTATCCTGCAAGGAAAACGGGCAGTTTTAAAAACAAAGTCCCACATAGAGTAACTGGGGAGGAAACAAAATAATAGTTGTGATTGGTATGGTGGAAAAATCAAGTGTCTCCTGATATTTAGGGTACTGCAGTAAGACAGGTGATTGGTGGGATAAACTTAGGTCAATTTAGGAACCATCTGTTGGGGACTGAGGAATTTGAGTCAGTTTGGTTCCTTGGGATATGGCAAAGAAACAGCTTTAGGAACACATACTCATATCTTGGAACGTGAAACTGTTCTTGATGATGATGCGCATACTTCCATCTCAGTTGAATTGGCTCTCTGAGGAGGTTCTCATCTGCTAAGGCTAATTTGGAGTTGTATTTCAGCGGTTAAGTGCTTTAAGACCATCGGTTGATCATCTGTAGGAAAAGAAGAAAAAGGTAGTAGAATTCAGTCAATAGTTATTCCATGCCTTTTCAAGGAAACAGTGTAGACTGTAATAGTAAATCTTAAGAATAAGACAATCTCTCATACTCCTCTTTGCTTTGCAGTCTTCATATGGATAAATAAATATATGTGTGTATATATATTATATATAGTGTGTAACTGCTCTTCATATATGTATATTATTTGCATAACTGTTGTCCATATATATTATATCTTCTATGATTTATTCTGCATTTCATTACTAAATTGCCAAAAGAAAATCTGTTTTTCATAAATGAGTTGTTAAAGTCTTCCTTGTAGAACCATACAGATCTATTTGATTTTATTTTTCAGGAACATGTTGATGATGCTTTCTGCCTGATTTGGACAGATCAGAATTAGAATTAGTGTGCTCATTAAGGTAGGTGTCCTACATACGGTTTTCTTAGGAAAGCCATTCTAATACCAGTTCTTTCTCAGTCTGAGGTGACCTTCTGTTGTTGCTGCTGCTTTGGATGCTCCTCTTGAACTGTAGTCTTATCAGATTGCTGAGAGTACGAATATATTCAGGACTTCAAGAAGACCTGCTGCACAAATAGTTAAGCACATGGAAGTGGTCTAGCTCCTCTAATTTTAGGAAAATTGAAATGATTTAGTGTAACATCCAATGCGAAGTGCTACATTAGTGCTGTTTGCTGCACAGTAGTCTGTTAATAATTTCCAATTTTTGTATTGTAGATATTTTGACAAATTTTGATGAAAAGGAAAATTCATGGTTCGATCAAAGATACTGCTGTGTTTAGGAGGGGAAAAAAAAAAACCCTAAAATGCTATGCTTCTAACTAGTGCTATTTTAATATGTATTCAAGAACCTCAGCATGTGGCTTCAGCGCTACTGACCTATGAATGTTTTACATTCAGTGTTTGAGAAGCTGATGACAAAAAAGCTTGTTGCAATTCAGGTGGGATGTGTTCTGGATGCAAAGAGGGGAAAATTATGCAATCTATGATACGAAGGAAACTTGCCCAAATGGTTTTATTATATGTGATCTGGTGGTGGAACAAGAACGGGCCAAAGGCAAAAGGATAAGAGACAGAATAATATCCAGTGCTGGATAGTACTGTGATGCTCAAGGGAAGGTGAAACACTAATTGAATGTTTTGAGGATTAATACTCAAGTGAATGATTTGTCTAAATGACCAAAGTTACAGCTGCAAAGGCTGAACAGTTTAAGTTTTTAAAGCTGACATGTTGATTTGGGGATTTTTCTTGTTTTTTTTTTTTTTTTTTTAATGCTGCAGGTATGACTTCAATTCTGTCTAGACAGTGAACTTGGCTGTGTTCCTCTAATACAGGTGTGTTCCCTAAAGCAGGTCGTTTGTTCTTTTCTAATATTTGAAGTCTATGTTTAAAATAGATTACCTCAGTACTAAAAGAAATATCAGAAACTCAATATTCTTTCCATACTGATTTAATTAGACTTCTTTTTGTAGAAAAGCCTTGTTAAGATGCCATACATGGATTTTCTGTTGGCTTCATCCAGGGATCCAGAAGGAGGATTTCTTGAGGGAAAGAACTCTTTTGTTCTTTAGGATTTGGACTAAGTCACCTGCATGTTTCCTCTGATAAATCTAATCTTCTGGTTCTATTATTTAATTTTAACTGATAAAATGAATGCTTTGACTTCTATTTAGTTTCAGATAAATTCTTCTTGATGTAGCTTGGTCTTAGCTTCCAAGTAACTATGAAAAGGCTTATAGTGAGAATTTTAAGAAGCAATAGGAACTGCTTTCTCTTAATTTCTTCATAAACTCATTAAGTAGATGAAGCCAATGTTATACCCAGTTCAAGTGGTACATGGAACTACTGTGAAAGTCCTCCTCAAACCCATACTTTGTTTTTCTTTGTAAACACTTTTAATGGTTTATTACCTATGAAAATTTTGTGATAGGGCCATTAAACTAAATGGGTGCTTCGTCACATCAGTAGTAGTCAGACAAGTCCTTGTGGCTAATTTCTTGTAGATCTTCTTGATTAATGCTGTCAAATTTTAGGTTCCACTATGGAACATATGACTAGCAGGAAGACGAGCTGGCATGAGGGAACTGGAAAGGTTGTCTTTAAATGAGTATTGAACTAGTGCAGAAAGCCGTTTCACATTACAGTGTATATGCTAAAATGCATACAGTTTGCAAGTACCTCTGCATAAAGCTGTTTGTAACACTCCTCATGGTTAGAAATAGAGTTTATCTTTCAAAACCTGCCTTATCAACTTATGAAGTGAAAAGTTATAAGGAACTAGCCCATACCCAGATTTGTATCGTAATCCGAGACTTGCAAAACTCTCCCTGGATTTGCAGTGTGCTGCAGAATGGAACGTTGTGAATAAATTCTTCCTGAAGTCCAGCCAACGCAAATGTACTCTTAACAGCTGGTAGACACATAGCCTTTTAAATAAGGCATGTTAGCATGGGCTGGCTTCCAAAACAGTTAGCTTGGGATTCGAATGCTCTTCCAAATTTTTTTTTTCCAAACATTCCTTGTGCTTATTCAAATGCAGTACTTTGTGGTAAATGGTTACATCACTCTAAGAAATTTGCCTTTTTGAACTTGTGTTTTTTTTATTTTGGAACTCCTTTGTGTAGTGACGTGTTCCAATACACTTAGTGTAGAAGATTCTGTTACTTACAAGACCTTACTCTACACTAGAAGTGTTTAAAATGCTAAGTTGTTTCTGTGATTCCTTTGTTGAATGTTTAACCAATGTTTATCTGCATAGGCATGGCATAACTGAGCATCTCTGGTATCTGTTTGAAGAGGACACTGTTGGGGGGCCCAGGTATTTCTTTTATATTTTATAGTTTTAGAGGTGTCCGGACTCTGTAATGGTCAAAGATTTCCAGTAGAAGAGGATGAGACAAGAATTAAGTGCATGTGGGAGACTCTGGACCTAGGCACTTCATGCTTTTGATGCTAGCTGGGAGGGAACTTGATATACAGTTTTACCAACCTTTCTTAGGAAAAACAGGTAAGGAACATGGATAATTTTTATGGTTCATGTTAGAAAGATGCACTTTTGTTCTGTAGAGTTTATATAGAAAATATACTGTTGTATGTTTTATCTTAAAACTGTAATTTCAGGCGTGTACATATTCAGAACTATTTGTTGGATATAAACTGTGGGGAATTAAGTTCTTTGAAGAAAAGGGAATTTTAGCCTAAAAACATACTTTTCCTTAAATTCAGGTTTGAGTTTCTTTGCTATAGACCAAAGCATCCTTCCTATGGACAGCTTTGAGAATAAGCTTGTTTCGTTACATAAAAAAGGTCAACTGCCTCTTCCCTCATACTGCTCTTTTTTTTTTTCACTTTTTTTGAAGTATGCAACAGTTTAGAATAGTCCTATATTCATGAACAGCAAAATGTGAAATAAATGCTGTGAAATCTGGCTTGCATAGAACATGTGTGATGATCTATATTATATCAATAAAATAATAATAATAAATGCGAGCGCACACACACACACAACTTGTTTTTCATGGCTTGCAGTGCAGTGGGAATTTTTTCACAAGAGAAATCTATTCAAAAAGGCTTGCTGGAAGTTGGTGCTATGCAAGTTATTTCTTCTATAGTGAAGTCTGAAACTAGCTTCTTTTTTTTTTTTTTTTTTTTCTTTTTCTTTTTCTCCCCTCTCTCCTCTCTCTCTTCTCCTTCCTAGAAAGTGTCCTAGTAAAGATGTTCTGTTAATTGTTTTATCTATTGCTACAAAAAAAGTGGAGTTCTCAGAGCTAGTGCTGGTGAAGTCATGCCCATGCAGATGGACAAGTCATTTTTCCGTTACTAATGTTTATTTTTCAATATTTTTTCTTACTGCGTTGCTGCTGAGCATTTAATTATTGTCTAATTGCACTGGCAGAATGCATTCATTGTAGATGTTAATTTTCAATTTTCTCTAAAATTGCGTGATACAACTAAATCCCTGCTAGTTACTCGTCATACGAATGAGAAAATTTTACCACTGGCCAAGTCGTCTTTCAGAATATGCATGAAAAGTCACCTTGTCAATAAAACCTCCAATAAAGTAAAATCCTGACTATGAGAAATGTCTCCTACCAGTATTAGCACAGTTAGTCCCTTAATGTTCGGATGGTTGAAGCAGTTCTAAACTCCTGTATACCTCTTGCTTCATTTTTAAATAAAGTTCATATTGGTTGCAAATTTAGAACCAAAGAAGTCTTCAGAGTCTTGAAATGTTTTCTTCTTGCTCAGTTCTTAAGTTGGTTTATCTGGTGCTAGGTTTTGCTTTTCATCTTTTAGATGTTAATGCTAGGTGTGAAGTTTGTTTCATGAAATGAAATCTGAAAAAAAATCTGTTCTTTGCATGTAACTATGCAGGCCGATGCTGAGATCAGCTTTGTAAGTAAGTGCCGTATTTTCCAAAGGAACTTCCCTCCTTGGTGTTTTACAGTCTCATCTGAATTCTTAGGAGGGTTTCTCGGAAGCAGAAATCCATTATTTCCTCGGGGATTGTCCATTTGTCTTCTGGGACTGTTAAATCTAAAGCTGTTTCTGCTCTAGATAAGGAGTTTCTCTGGCTAATGTGTAGGCAGAAGATGCTTTGTGCTTGTCTAGCCTGGCAATATTAATGCCTAAATTATCGCTCAGTGGAAGTTTTGCCTTTTTGTACTCTGTTGCAGGGTATTGAGAGATCCAGACTGAGAGAGTGACTTTGAGAGGTTTGTTCTGCCAGGAATTGTAGGCTGCTTTGTGCACCAATTACCTTAAAATTGAGCCTAACTTGTGCCAATTTCAGATTGAAAACAAATATATATTTACATAATCAAAAGGAATATATACTTTATGGCTTAGAAAATTATAGCAGAAAGAAAACACTGGATTGAACTTCCTTGTCTCAAGATCAAACCTAAAAACACTTGCACTGTTTCCTTGAGGCAAGCTCTGCTTCCCTGGTGAGCTTAGTTCAGGATGCAGTTAACATCCTGAAACTGCAGTAGCAGGAGAGGAGAGTGTACTCTTGTTTTTTCATTCTTGTTTGGTTATTTACTTGGAACGTATTCAAGCATATAAGTGGAATGGATATGTGCAATTTATTATGGCCTTTTGACTGAGATGAGTTACAATATTAATTAATCTATTTGGGATGACTGATCCTCTGTATTACTGAAATGTTAGCATGGTGCTTGACTGTGCATGCAGATGATTCACTTAAGATATTCTTCTGTCTGAAAGTAAATTCTAGCCAGATGTACCAGTTGGTTCTTATCTAAAATTGCAGGCACAGAGCACAATGAAAGATAATTGCCTGTCTGTTCTCTTCTCATAGTTGTTCTCATCTCTTCTTGGAGAATTTTTCCAAACTTATGTCATATATTATTGTTGATACATCCCACACACACTATCCCAAGTGTGTATGTTTGTTTTGTATTATTCTTCTTAAATATAAAATTATATCAGATTTTGTTTTGGATAAACTTCTCTTCCTTCTTTTCCTTTCTTCTTCCACATTGAACTCCCTACCTTTCCATATGTTCTTTTGCTTGTTCTTCAAGCAAAAGTTCTTCAGTGGAACTTCTTTTTTTTAAAAAAAACTTTTTTTTTTTTTATTGGTGCTTTAGGATGTTGCAATCAAAGATGACTGCATTTAAATATAGTTTCTCTCGCACATTCTGTTCCCAGCTGACTATGGACATAATTAACGTCCGCCTTGTTTGAGAGATTTCAGTACTGTCAGTGAATGCATCAAGCTCTTCCCCATAAGCTCTTGGAAGTCCGTGTTAATTTGTTGATGTTCTTTCCTCCTGGTTCTTCCTGTTTTCCATGATCTGACATGTGCTATTGGCCCTGAGGTGTTTCAGATTTTTAAACAGATTTAACTTGTGGTGACATAAATCTTAGATAAGAATATCATTTCACCTGTACAAGTTAGGGCAACTTTAATAAAAGATGCCTTTAAAAAGAAGGCTAAACTTAACCTGTTCTCCGTTACGGGGATATGCATTTAATCTCTGGGTTTTTTGGAGCCCTGGGCTCCAAATGGTCTCCCTGTAACGTAGGTAGGAACCGTGTGGAGACTTGTGGGCCAACCTGCAGAAGCTCTGGTATGTAGCCAGTTAGAGGCAGCAGTAACACAGTGTGTTTCCTGATGTAAACACTTCTGCCAAATGGGAAAAGAGAAAAATCACGATACCATCCCTAGACCAGTACCCATTTCTTTATCAGCTGGTGATTCTTTTCAGTAAAGTTAGTGGACATTTTACAAATATATTTATCTTGACAATGGTTATATTCCATGTAAGGAAGTACTACTGAAATAATGCTGAACTAGCACCTACCTTGAGAACAGAATATAGTGCAAGAGATGTTGGATTTCATCTCAAATTCAGATGGTGCCTTTGCAGTCTTCTT
>JASSRY010000665.1:204241-224027 GCA_032466555.1 Tinamus major | reverse complement strand
CTACCTTGAGAACAGAATATAGTGCAAGAGATGTTGGATTTCATCTCAAATTCAGATGGTGCCTTTGCAGTCTTCTTTCAAAGGCTTCATTTTAATCATGGTGTAATCTGTGCAATTCTGTGGGTGCAGCAGTTACTTGAACAAAATACTTCCCTGCAAACAGGGAAGGTAAAAGGCCATCCCTTTGCTAGCTGGACCTTTATTTGCCAAGTGCTCTGTAGCCTTAGCTCTCTCCGAGAATTAGTAATATAGCTGATGCTCGAGATGTGGCTTCTTGAATGATTTCAGTCTTTAAACTGTATAAATGCCCTTACTTAGTTGAACTAAGAGAGTTTACTTGGCTGGAATGGACTGACATTTAATAAAATGCTCTTTATCTGTGCAGTAACAGGTTTTTCCTCATGTACTCTTCATATAGTTATTTCCCCAATGCCATTTTCCACTTTGATTTTCATTTTGAACCCCATTATGTTTCAAGTTACTGGCAGAGAAAGCTAGTTGTTGCTATTCTGGCCTTGTGCTTTCTGCCCTTGCTGTGCAAGGGCTACAAAACTGCTAGCACCATGGGTACCACTGACCAGCAGCAGCTCCATTCACAGGCTCAATGTGTGAGGCTTATCTCCTGGAAATAACCCAGATCAACTGTCACTATTCCAATTATCTGATGAGTTAGGTGAGTTATCCTTCAGATGGATTGTCTGATGGTCAGATGAGTTATCTGGCCTGGTTTAATCATTTGCCATCAGAGTAGATGCCATTGCAAAATGATACTGGAATTTAATCTGAGAGAAAATATTCTTCTATTGCATGTTCTAGATTATGTAATTTCTAAGACAAAAATGGTTTCCTTAGTCTGTGGCAGGGAACTGTTAGAGGTACTAAGGTGCAATTTACTGCCTGTATCCTTGATGTGAATAGAAGCAGAAGTGAAATGTTGATATGTTTTACTTCCCTGAAAATATGTGATTTTTTGGGGGAGGAGTATTTTTCTTTTCTTTTTTTTTTTTTTTTTTAAAAAAAAAAAGCTCACTGTAATGGGATACTTGTAAATAGTATTAAGAACATGTATTTACCTATAGTAATAGTTTAAATACTTGTCACTAAACTATACTTCATCTTTCAACTTAAAACAGATATCTCGCATATTACTTTGGCCAGAGGAAGAGATGAGCAATTCTTTCTTCTGAAAAGTTCAAAAGTAAATATAAAATGTCTGGAAAAACAGCTATCAGGAAGGTAAGAAAAAAATTCAAAGGTTTTAGGGAGAGGGAAGTAAAACCATACTGCATTTAAAATGAATGTTGAGTTAAAGCCATTTATTTATAGACCTTTAAAAATACTGATTCTGTGTTAAATAGAGAGTTGTTGCAGCTAATATTAGCAGAACTTAGCTCCAGATTTTTTTTTGATTGCCGCTTTATCCATTTCTGTGGATTTTGCTCAAAAAAAGTACCTTTTCCATGATAGTACCTTGTTAGACTAGTGATTGTAATCAGCTTCAACTTTCCACCATTGAAATATTCCATATATGGCTATCACTGACATTATCAGTTGATGAGAATTCTGGCTTGTCAGCAAAGGCAAAAAATAAAATCTTTCTTTCTTCCCCTCCTCAGGTTTGTGGGTCTGTGCTTCCAGGCAGAATTGATACGGACAGAACATTCTGAATATGACCTAACTTGTTCTTGCTATTGTTAGTGCTTCTAATGAGTGCTCCATGGACTGTATCCAGTTCAGGGGGTTCTACACTAGCACTGTGGAGCAAAACTCTGAACAGCAACCTGGTATCAGTGAAAAATTGTCTTCATCGTTTTCTTTAAAAGAGCAACAGAAAATGGGTGAGTATTCTGGACTTGCAAGCAACCATAGCCAGATGATTGCTGGAGATTCAGAAATTCAGGCAAAGCCTGAACAGCCTCATGAAGTTCTTCAGGAAGATATCGAAATGAGCAGTGGATCCAGTGGAAATGACTTCAGTGGGAATGACACAAATGAAAACTACTCCAGTGGACATGATTCTCATGGCCATGAATCTGATGAAAATGGCAAAGGTTCAGCAATGCTCATGGAATCTTCAGACTGTCAGAAAAGGTAGTTGCTAATTTTGATTTTGTCACTGCAGACCTTTTTCATTTAGACCTAATATATGAGTAATAACCACAATACAAAGTGTATCTTCAATTTGGAGCTTACTGTTCCTTCTACTAGTTAACTTGCACTCTTGAATGCTGTAAAACGTGTACTACATTTAGCTAATAAAGTACAAGTCTCTAGTGTTTCAGAGGACCAGCTTAACTTCAATGTTTGCTCAGTATTGCGTGCTTGATTGGCCTTTTATACTTACTCTTGTAAGTATAAACTTACAACTTAGAACTTCTCACTTAGAACTTCTTTAAGTAGTAAAAATTACTGATATATTATATGTCAGGATGCAGCTGTACTATTTTCATCTTTTAAGTAGTAGCTTAGTGTACAGAGTAAAGATACTGTAAGAACCTTCTTAAAGACAAAAATGTACCATCTCCAGTTACAGTTTCCATTAGCTGTGCTGGACAGAACTTTTTAAAGTGTCTTTCTCTCCCCTAAATAGCCAGTCGTTAATGAGGAAATATACAGCTAAGAAATAAGTGGTATGTTAGATTTACTAATACCATTCTCTTTCTCTTTCTTTGTTCTAGTTCAAGCTCAAATGCATTTAGTCTGATAATTGCAAACTCTGAGCACAATCAATCTAGCAGTGGATGCAGGTAACCTAATATGCATTAATTTTTAATAAGCATCTTGAGATTACATATTGATTTATTTCTTTTGTAAATGTGCATACTGACAAATCCTGAATAGTGGATGTGTGGTTTGTTTGTTTGTTTTTTTCTGGGAGCATGTTTTTTACCTGCTTTGGCCTATACCTGGATGGATGCGTGAAATCCTACCCTGTTTCATTCACTTCCTATCCAATCAGTAGAATGTGCCTTGTATCTTGTAGGTCCTCTTGACATTAGGTTGAATTCAAGCTTTTTGTTTCTGTTCCATGTAAGTTGTGCAGTAACTTCTGGCTTCTTACTTTGGTAACTTCATAATTTTATTTTTGTGGTTGTTTTGGGGTATTGCTTCAGCTATACTGGCTTTTTTTGAAGTTTGTCTGGAAATATGACATGATTCAGATGTTGGTCTGAAGCCCTTTCCTGGGGACTGAGTAGTGATTCGACATCAGAATTCACCCACTGAGTTGGATGTGTTGTGATGTCCAGCAGGCATACCGTCTGTCTCTCCTGTGTTCCTTTGGCCAGGATTCAAGCCTCCAGTTTATAAGGACAGACCAACAGCATCAGCAGGAGTACCTCTGTGTGAACTCTGCTTCTGACCCTGGTAGCCTTGAGAAACCTGGTGGCATCGAAGCCCAAACTTGGGCACTTCAGAATGCCCTACTAAACTTTTAAGTCAACTTCTGATCAGGAAAGAAAACTTCATCTAAGCAAACCAAGGATATCTAGCTCTAGCATATTCCTGTTAAGATTCCTATCTATGCTTGCCAGTCTGAAACTGTTTTCACCCGAGGCAGTTCCTAGAGAAGTGGTAAATTAAAATGACCTCTTTTGCTGGCCCCTTTTCACCATTTGGTGCTTGATGAACATAGTATCTGCCTGCCTTGTGGGTGCTGGGAAGGGACCTTGTTTTGTACTATATCCTTAAGTGAAAATTGAGTTCACTTTGCTTAATGTGAAGAGCAGAGTGAACATAGGTGTTTCTTAACATTCCTTTTGCAGTGATTCCATTCACAGCAAGATCTTCGGGGCCATCTTTTTTCAGCTTCTTTTTGTTTTTTAACAGCTGTCTACTCAGAAATAAATATGGCTTGAGATGGTACAGCATTTTCCCTAGCTGTCAAGCTTAGTACTAGAGAGCTACAGAACATGAGCTGGTCACCAGACAGGATGGTTAGACAGTGCTCTTTGAAGAGCTGACTAGAGTACCCTGATAAGATTTAGGTTTAACCTTTGATTCAAAGGGTATTGGGGTTTGCTTTTGTTGTCACTATAATCTAGTAATGCAGTTTAATATTTATGAATACTTTTTCAGTTCATTCTCTACATAAAGCAAAATGCACATCTCCTATTTTTGTAGAATTTCCTGTTTTATATATATATACTCTGCAGATAAACTTTCCCTGTAGTTGTCTACTGTGCCTGACTCTTCTGATCTTCTGAAATGCATTCAGATGACTTATTTTTCAAGGAAGCTCGTTTTCTGTATTTGCTGCCACTGTAGGATAATTTGGGAAGGCTTCTTTCCTTGCTAAGGATTCTGACCACTTTTCTGAAGCATACTCAGAGGTTACAGAAATAGCAGTACACATAGATATTTCATAACCCTTCCCCTTTTTCTTTCCCTCTTGCCAGCATGGAGAGTTCGTCTATTAATAAGGTCCTGTCTGATTCTGTCAGGTGCAACTGTTGAGCCAGATTGTAGATGGGTCTTTCATGCAGAGGGTAAATAAAACGTTTTCCAAAGGAGCTCTACATTCTTTTATGTTGTGCTTTGCTATTATGTCTCAGTACAGAATGATTAAGTGAATAAATCTTTCGCATAGTGTGGAATGATGTAACCAAGAATATTGGTTGTGTTTTTTGTAACACAAACCAGCATTGTCACTTTCTAAGTATTTTTTTGCTGAATATATCCAACGCCTGTCAGGTAAATTGATCTACCCAGATGAACTGATTTGCTTTTATGATTTCTCAGTAAAACGTTCATAAATCCACTTAAGCTACCAGAAGGCTGAAACTGAATACAAGGCAGTTGCCAAGACTGTTTCAGCTGTAGTCCTTAGGATAGCTCCTTGGAGTTCCAGAGGCTGTGACCATCAGGAGTTGAGAGAACACCTTCCTCTTGATGAGAAAGAGTCGTCCTTCAGGAGGGTTTAGTCCTCTGGGCTGTTGTGTCTGATTTTAGCTTTTAAAATCTATTCCAGTGCAAAAGACAAGATGACTTTTTAAAAAAAAAAAAAAAAAAAAAAAAAAAAAAAAAACTGTTTCCTATCCACCTACTGCTCATTTTAGTCATCTTGCCACTTTTTTCACTTGACTTTTCTCCCCACCTTTTTTGGTCAGCGTCTCTTAGTAATTGCTTGAGATAACAGTAACTGTAAAGGAAGGCAATAATTTTCCTACATTGGCAGTGATTCTCTTGTAGTTTGACCTTCTGCCTCAAGACAACTGTATTAGACGTATATCTGAGAAATGTGAACACAATTTCTGTGTCCAGTCCTCTTCTCTGATCCTCTACTCTGCATATGTAGTCAAGTTTCCTTATGTTAAGTAATATGTTGCCTAATGTTTAACTGGGATACGTTGTTCCCAGGATTGCTCCATTTGTTCTGCTAACTTGATGCTCTCCCAGTGCCGTTCCCTTTTCAAGGGCCTTTCCTATGAGAACCTACTAGAACAGGAGGTGAATACTTGAATGGACCTTCTGCTTCTCTCCTTTGAAGTCCATGAACATTTCTATGAATTTGAAAGAAACTAAGGAATATAACACTAATAAAGGAGGGAGATGACTGTCATAGAATCCTTCGGATTCTTTGGAGCTTGGGAGTATATGCTATTGTATATACAGAGAGTACCTCATACAGTAATGCTTTACGTGGTGCAAAATCAATTTAAATTATTGTAGGTAACTTTAAAACTACCTAAGGTTCTGAATGTTGATACTAGAAATATTTAATGTGGCTAGCTGTTGAAATTTGTGATAAATATCGGAATGTGTTTGGACCTGTATGAGGATGGGATGTCATTTCAAGCATTCAAGTGATACTTTTTTTTGTCTTTAATTTTGCAGTAGTGAGCAGTCCACTAAAGCCAAAACTCAAAAGGAATTGTTGAAAACGTTACAAGAGCTAAAAGCTCATCTTCCTTCTGAAAAGAGAATCAAAGGCAAATCTAGTGTCCTAACAACATTGAAATATGCTCTTAAAAGCATTAAGCAAGTTAAAGGTAATCAAGTATGATGCTGCTTAGATAATGTCAAGCTTGATAAAAGTAAACGTAAATAGGAGTTTGAATGTCATTGTCTGTTTAAAGCTAAGTTTATTATGCTTGAAAACATCTCTAAATATTTTCGTGGTTTTCCTGCTTGTTGAGTTCATTAGCTTGAGTTCCTTGGGGAGCTGGAGGAGATTTGTCTGTTTGGTCTTTTACTGATGTTTGTTTAATTAAAAAATTCATTCGCAAAAAAAAAAGGATGATTTCTCTGAACTGGTCCTATAGTCCAAAACGTATTGTAATGCACAATAATGCTTGATGGGTTGTATGGAGCATATTGGATTACAATGGAAGGATGTTACATTTGTATAGATTATTGATAAGGAAACTACACTAAGGGGGAAAAGCCCCATTTGGAGCAGTATCTAGATTTCCCAACAGTCCATCCTGTCCTTGCAGTCCCCTTGCTCTTCCTCTGCCCCAATAGCCCATTTAACTGTTTCCGGGTTGTTTATGGGTGAGATTTTGAATTCTGCTTGTAAGTAAGTTGTTTCATGTTCCTCTATAGCCAATGAGGAGTATTACCAGTTGCTGATGATTAATGAAAGCCAGCCTTCTGGACTCAATGTGTCATCATACACGGTGGAAGAAGTCGAGAATATAACCTCAGAATACATCATGAAGAACGCGGTGAGTATGCTGACCCACGGCTGCAGTGCCTGTGTGAAATGTCCTCCAGATTTCTCAGGAATTACATCTTTTTGCAAGGTAGGAGTTGGACCCTAGCCCAATAAGCTGAGGAAACCGATTTCCGAGTAGAAACTCGGAGCCCTTCGTAAGCTGTAATAGTAGCAGCTAAATTTACCCTCCTGATATTAGATTTTTCCCTGGTAGTTTGGTGGGAAAATAGTAGCCTAAACTTGTTGATCCTCTGAATTGCACCTTGTGCTTAAACGCAGTATGTGATACATGTTAATATTCTAGCACTCAAATGGTCTGAGAGACTTTGTTGTCTTTCATTTTAGAAAGCCTAGAGTTGGAGAGAAACTCTTTACAATGCTCAGTCAAGGCACGTTATGAATCATTTTAGCTTATCCTTATGACTAGACATTTTTCTGATATATTGAAATTATTCCAGTTTGTGTTCATGTAACTGAAAAATGATCAAAGCATTTGTACCGTTAGAGCTTGGGGTCCTCTTCAGTGCCATTTGTCTAGTTCTTACAGCTGGTGTAGGATCCTTGTATGATCCAGGGGTAGTGTCTTCTAGATGATCAATGTAAGCCCAGCGGTAAAATGATAGTCTGAGGTTTCATCCTCCCACTTCTTTATGGACTAATCCAAAATGGTTTATCTAAATTTATGAGACTGCCTTTCATTATATATATGTGTGTGTGTATGTGTGTACATATATAGTGAATATATATATATATATATAATTTCTGAAGCCTCTGCTTGAATGTATGAGCTTCTGAAATGAGTGAAATAATGGGGTGATGGTGGGGTTCCATAAATATAGGGAAAAAAATAAAAACAAAAACCCCCTACTTCAAGCTCTCAGCAACAAAGGTTGCCTACAAGGTAATAATGAGTAATAAATAGTGTATTTATACAGGTAATAGTGTAATAAATAGTGAGTCTACTGTACAGCTAGGACTGGAGGATACTTTTGAGTCTGTTTTCTTCCCTAAACAGTATGCATTAGATTAAGGATGTTTTAAACTGTCTAATTAATCTGAAATTTTTTTTCTTTAAGGATATGTTTGCTGTAGCTGTGTCCTTGATTACTGGGAAAATCTTGTATATCTCTGATCAAGCTGCTTCTATTCTCCGCTGTAAGAGAGGTTATTTTAAAAATGCCAAATTTGTGGAGTTCTTGGCACCTCAGGATGTCAGCGTGTTCTACACTTCCACCACTCCATACAGATTGCCATCGTGGAATATTTGCAATAGAGCTGGTGAGTGGTTTCACTTTCAGATAATTCTCTTAACTTTCTTCCAGTTCTGCAGATGTAAATATTTAAACTGTGGCAGGGGATGGGGGAGATATATATGTTTTTTTTGGATGTCCTGCCATCCTTCCCTGACACTTCTTGGAGGTATAATACACCTGTGTGATTAGGACAACTCTGAAGGATTCCGGGTGTATAGTGTGCTTGTATGAATTAGCAAGGCTTGTCTGGTGGCTTAAAATCTTCTAAAGGATGTTGTTTAGTTCAGGGCTCCCTTTGATCCAGTTGATGAATGGAAACAAAGTAGATATTTACACTGAATAGTGAGTTTGTTCTCCCCTTTTTTGTTGTGGTCAAATGCCCGTAGACCTTTAAAACTTCGTTTCTTGAAATATAATGAGGATAATACTCAATGTTCTTAAATTATTGATTATATTCAAATTATAATTATAGCTTGCATACAGGATACTTGATTGCAGTGAAGAAACATGTACTTAACCCTGCAGCTTATTAAACTAGTGTAATTGTATCTCTGTTCTTTTAGTTTTAGAAAAAATGCTGTAAGCAAATTAGTGGTAAAACATCACAGTTATTTTTGGGCACCTCATATTTGTTTGAGGGAAGATTGTTTTATTAGTGTAGTTGCAGCTTTTAGAAACGGAAAAAAAATCTGCCAATTATTTTTAAGCAAACATTAAAATACATGGTCTGTTATAAATGTTTGAAATTCTCATCCTTTGCTTACCAAGTCTGTAAAGTTAAGCTTTGTGTGGGTCTTGTTTAATTTGAGAACACTACCAACAAAAACGTATATCAAGTGTTTCTGATATTAAACAGCCTTACAATCGTATAGGCTAGCAGACACACAGAGGTGTTTAGTCCAACCTCCAATTTGAAGGAATCTTAATGCTGAATTTAGACCATATGGTGCCAATTAGTCATTTGTTGTGGATGCTGTTTGAGTGTGTGTTTTTTTTTTTGTTTTTTTTTTTTTCCTGAAACAAATATTTGTCCCATTTATGCATAACTTCAAATTTCTAAAATGCAGCTAGCAGAACTGCAGTACCCTATCCTGTGTATTGGCTAAAATGAATGTAATATTTACAGATATTACACACTTGGGCCTTTTGGAGCTGTTAAAGACTGGAGCCTGCCTTAAATAGCAGTCTGCAAAGTCTCCCCTTGAAAAGGAGGGAAAGGAGTTTAAAAGATGGGGGAAGCCTTGATGAAAAAGTGCTGCTTGGGTTGATAAGTGGATTTGATCTAGCTGTTCTAGTGCCCCTTTAGGAAAGAGACTCAGCTGTAGTTCTTGGCTAATCCAATATTTTAGGTCAACACTATAAATTATAGCAGAAAATCTAATGGGTAAACAGCTCAAGCTAGAGCACTGTTTAGGAGTGGTTTGGCAGAAGGCTTAATAAGCAAGCAGCTGTGATTCTCACGCTAAGCTTCACTGTCCACGTGGTACACAAGTTTAGTTGCCTATAAAGTATATTTTTTTAGCAAGTAATTTACTGCAATATCCACATGTATAAAAGAATTCTTTCACTGAGTTGTGTTTTAAAAAGGAAGGCTTTGGGGCTCGTGAAAGATTTTAAAGAATTTGGTCTTTTTGTTGTTGTTCTGATGGAGATGAAATGTCTTAAACATGGTCATCTTATAATCATTTTGTAACTTGTTATGCAATATTTAATATTTCTAGAGTCTTCCACCCAGGACTGCATGGAAGAGAAGTCTTTCTTCTGTCGCATCAGGTAAGATGATAGGATTATGATGAGTTTTAATATTACATTATGAAACTGTTCAATACAGAAGTATTTCACTTAAGCTTCATACTTTTCTATACTATGAATAAAAGATGAAACATATGTCATGCTCTGTAGTTATTTAACTTGTAGACACTGCAGAGAACTGCAGGACACTTTCAGGAAGCTGCCTCTTGGAAGTTAATCAGTTTAAATGTTGGCTTTTGCACAATAAATGAGGCTAACACAGTATCTCCTATGGCTGTGGAAGTCTTCAGCCCATGTTAGTTGTAGTGCTGTGTTCAGCACCTCGCACAAAATCTTTCATTCTACAAGACTAAGGGCAAATCTCAAATTTATCTCAAGTGTTCAGTGAAGAAATGTATTTGAGGGTAACTTGATTTGTGTTTTCCTCGGCCACTAGGTACTGCAGTTGTGTTTTTATTTTTCTTTCTCCTTTCCTGTCTTCCCTCCCTTCCATTGCTTTATTTGGGAGATGCTGGCAACTTATTCTTTCTTCTGCTTTTCTTTTACAATTTAATTTCTTACAGCACGTTGCTACTCCAGTAGCAATTTCAGAAAGGAGAAGTTGTGGCTCCTATTATTCTGGAGTAAATAAATACCATTAAGGTCTGAGTATTTTTTAAAGGAATTTGAGATTGCCAGAACTGGATTGAATGAATGCCCTGTAAAAATACTGCAGGTGGTGGTGTTTACTAGAGCAAAAAGCGACTACACGGGTTGCAAAAGCTATGCTTGTGTAAAAGTCACTACACCTGGAACTTTTTTTTTCTGGTACCTATCTAAATGGCTGATATTTTCATTACTATGATTCAGATTCATATTAAGTAGACAACTACGATAATATGTATGAACTTCTAGGTCTTTTTTCTTTTTAGATCAGAATAAATATTGAGTAAAGGTGTTTGTTTACTGAAAGATGTTGTAGTTTTATAAAGTATAATTGACTTAATGGCTGCTTCTGTGGATGTTGTCTTTCATAAAATGTAGCATTTAAAGCATATATGGATATTTGTCCTTTCTACTGTCCAAAATAAAATGTGATCTCTATTGCAGTTGGTATACCAATGATGCCATAGGAATTAGATCCTACTCTACAGACCAGAAATCAGAACTCTTAAGTTCTTGGTCACTTCTTTTAGGAGCCATCCTTCAGTCTTGTCATTTACAATAGATTCATTTTATGCTAAACAAAGTTTTAATGTATCTGTTGAAATAATAAATAAATCTATTTAATAGTGCAGGGAAGGAGCGTGAGAATGAGATTTGCTATCACCCGTTTCGGATGACTCCGTACCTTATCAAAGTGCAAGACCCGGAGATAGCAGAGGAGCAGCTTTGCTGTGTGCTGCTGGCAGAAAAAGTGCACTCTGGTTATGAAGGTAAATTCTTCAGCATACAAAGGCTAGCTTGGTTTCATGAAAATAAAAACTCGACAGGAATGTGTATGCAGTGCAACGCAGTTTAATTTCAGCCCAAGATAGCTAACTGTGTGAGTTGCTGTCACTGATCTTTAATGTTACAAACGGGGAAGTTAATTGGTGCTGTTCCCTGCCCTTGCTGAGAGCGTTGGAGCTAGCAAGCTGCTTTTGTACATGCTTTTTGACAGACAGATTTTGAGATTATACTCAGCATTTAAATTGAAGCATGTGCCTTAAATGATTCTCTTTATGCAAAAGTTCATTATTAATCTATTTTTATTTTTCTCTCAGCACCCAGAATTCCTCCTGACAAAAGAATTTTTACAACTACACATACACCAACCTGTTTGTTTCAAGATGTAGATGAAAGGTAAATACTAGAAATACTGTTTCCTAAATTACTGATGAACAAGCTATGAAGTGTCCTGTGCAGGAATCTAGTTAAGATCTATATTGCTAAAATTTTCTGATGTTAGTGAAGAGAATTAAACACACAAAAAACTGTTCCAGTCTTCACTAAGCATGAAAATAGGTGTGCTGTGGTCTTTATATGGAAAGCTGTTTGCCTTTTAAAAACTTGTTTTTCAGTTTTCCTCCCGTCTGAGATAACTTTGGGCATAAATTCCATGAATGAGCCCCACAGGCAGGAGAATTCCTGTATCAACAAACTTCTTACAAGTTTATCCTGATTTTTAGCAACCCATAAGCTGCAGTCATTTTCTACTGCCCACCCAGATATGGCTAGAGATGTGAGAATGTTTGTTTATTTTACTGCAACATTAATTGCATTTATAAATGGATTATCTTTTTTTCTTCTGAGTTGAAACTGCTGTGTTCATAGTTTTAGTTGGTGTCATATCCAAAAACGGGTGGTCAGGAACATAAGTATAATGTCAACATGTGTGTGTTTCTGTTCATTTATTTTGTTTTGCTTAAACAAGAATTGCAAGGAGTAGCTCTTAGAGATTGAGGTGGAAGAGCACAATACAATGGCTAATCAGCACGAGCAAGTGTCAGCGTCAAGGTGAACGTGTACAGCTATTTTTGTCTGCCTTGTACAGACACTGTGGTTTAGTGTGCAGAGAAGGCAGTGTAGTGCTGACTTTTTTTTTCCATGATGTATATAGTTTACAGCTAAAGCTATGTTGACAGAAGAGCTATTTAGTCAATGAGAAATCCCTTCGCTTTGGCTGTCGCTGTGGGAACATCTTGCATATTAGTCTGGTGTCAGTGCTGAGTCTCACATGTCTTTACACATTCACCATCAGTGAGGGTCCATGACACCTCAGTCTGAGGGGAGGACTTTACTTTCTGTCTTCTCAACCTGTGCGGGTGATTTATTTATTTATTTATTTGTTTTTTTCATTATTTAACTCCTGAGAGTGTTAGTGTCCAGATAACCATTTATAAAGATATGTGTATGGAGCTGCTTATTGTTTTCAAGCTATAATACTACTACAGTAAGTTCTCTGAGAAAGCTGAGCCTAGAATTTGGAAATATACAGACCTGCTGACTAGTGTGAATTAATAATGTAACTCTGAAACTGTCATTAGATTGGCATAAAAAAGTTCATACTGTGATCAGTATGTGTCTGGAGGTTGCAAAAATGCTTATTGGTCTTACTGCTGCAAATGGATCTTTGCATTCAATGTGCTCTGTACAAGTAAATATTTTCCTTAAATTGTATCTTCAGAATTTGATATTGGTGGGTATAACATCTTTGTTTAAGAACTTGTGTATAGCTCACAATAGAGAAATCTTAATGGAGGAAATTGAAGTAGTTTCCTAGCATTTTAATTTGCAATAAGAACATAAGGAGAGTTCTTATTGCATGCTGTTTTGACTCTTTAAATGACATTTTATCAAACACAAGACAAACTTGTTGCCTCACCTCATCAGCCATTCTCTTACCATATGTGCATTCGCATTCATGAAACAAATTTATTACTTCAACTCTGAATTATTTTTCAAGTTATTCATCATGAGGAAGCATAATGATGAGCTACTGCTTCTAGTAGATAATAAATTATGTATTCTCAAATAGACTGTTGTATGATCACAGAAGAGCTGGTTGGAAAGGACAGCTGGGAGCCTCTGCTCCAATCTCATTCTTTAAGCATGTCTGTTGTCCAGGTTTTTGTTAGCCCAGCTGGACAAGGTCTGAAAATCTCCATGGACAGAGATGAGCACAATGGGTGTTTTCCATAAAGCAGGAAGCCAAGGAAAAGAGCAGTGCAAAACAAAAAGAAGGGGAGGCGGGGGGAGAGTTCAAAGAGTAAAAAATATTTTATCTATTCTACCTGACTTCTGTTAGGATTACCACAAAGTTGCAAGAAGTGGAAGAAAACAGATTTATTTTTTTATGTGGAGTGTAAGCATATTTATGGGCAGCATTTTTAAATGTGTTTCAAGATTGTGTGATTTGATACAATTTAATACTTGGTCAAAATAGGTTTTTGGAGGTTAGCTGTCAGGGTAAGAGGCCATCTGACATTAGTGAATGCTCACTCTCTTTTTTTTATGCTTTTTGTGTACTTAAGGTTAAACGATCTAATTGGTCGATAAAAACAGTTTCATGTTACTGGTTACATGTAGGAAACTATCAACATGATTTAAATGTCTGAATATTTTAATTAAGGAGTTTTTTTTCTTGCAGCTCCTTTGAGATAAACTCCTAACCTGCCTATGAGTTTTCTTGAGCCTTAGCCAACTATGCTGTTGGTTCTGCTATAGTAATTCTGTGTGATCCTTATCCCCTGGCTTGCAGCCCATACGTTGGGGGTACTACTTACTTGCATGAGAATTTTATGAGATTAAACTTTACTAATGCGCTTTCAAAATTAGGGTAAGCATCCTCCAGAGCAGGGCAGCATGGAAAAGACTGGAGAAATGCTGTGACAAACTCCTTGACTTGGTCTGAACACATATGAAAAGATTTGAAAGAGCCTTGCTCAAAGAGCACTTCTGCTGTTAATCCAGCACTGTTGTATGCCACATTTTTCTTCATTAATAAAGAAAAAAAGCATTAAAGAAGACTTGAAATTGAGATCTCTTTAAAGAATAAATTTACACTTAATATGTGTGTGTGTGTGTGTATATATATTTTTATATATATATATATACACATACATTGTTGTTTGTTTTAATCTCCCCAGAGCGGTACCTCTGTTGGGATACCTACCTCAGGACTTAATAGGAACGCCAGTCTTGGTGCATCTTCACCCGAATGACAGACCCTTAATGTTAGCAATTCACAAAAAAAGTAAGTCAATTTTTATTGTCATAAGTATTGTTTATTTCTAAGAATTAATAGTGTTGATTAAAAACCTTTCGTGGGGTGGAGGTGGTAATTAATACTGAGCCTGACTCTTCTGGCAAGTAAAGCAATGGTGAAATACTCCTTAACTCTACAGCTTGTTCCTTATTACTCATGAAAATGAAGAATGTTTCAATTTGAGATTTGATATGAAAGATAAATGACTACTGTAAATAGAGTGACAATACAAGAATACCTCATACTTTAAGAAAACTGTCCTGAGAATGTAGTGATAGGCATTATCTCAATGGTAGCGTTTCTAGGTTCGTAGGTAGTATGGCAGAGAAAACATGAGACATCCTGGCAATGCTGACTTAGTAACTGTGTCTTCAGTTGTCTTTCCTTGGCTTGGTGTGTTGTGCTGTTAATTGGCTGGCATGGTCTAGGATGTTATGAAAGTCTCTTTAGCCTGGTAGATGTCACTGTAAAATCATAAATTGCTAAGTGTTTTTTTGGCGGACAGATACTAAACTGCTTTCTTTTAATCACTTATTACAGTACTTCAGTATGGAGGACAACCTTTTGACTATTCACCAATTAGGTTTTGCACTAGAAATGGAGATTATATAACTATGGACACTAGCTGGTCCAGTTTCATCAATCCTTGGAGTCGAAAAGTTTCCTTTATCATTGGAAGACACAAAGTTCGGACGTAAGTCTATAAATTACTAGAATTTTGTATCTTTTTTCCCTAAGCTTACCCAGTAGTCCTTAACAGAGGCTACAAGAGGTTTATAGGAAGAAATTACAAATTCAAATTGCTGCCTCTTATTTTTGTATTTGGGTTTCATGGTTACGAGTGTGTATTATAAGGTATTAACTGCTTTAAGAAGAAACTTGAAGTACTTAAAGTTTTGACAATATTGTCAAGAATTCCCTCAGAACAGAAATGGGGCTCCAAGTGAGCAAGGATATATATCTTAGCAGATTCAAACTTTCCCAGTTTGCAACAGAGTAAGAGTTAACAGAGTAAGAGTGAGGTTGTGTTTATTTACAATGTATTTGGTAATAAACTGGAATTGTGATTTCTTTGTTACTGAAGTACATGCTTTTGTAACTGGTGGGGATATGTTTGTTTTATTCAGGGGTCCTTTAAATGAAGATGTCTTTGCTGCTCCCAACTATACAGAGGATAGAATCCTTCATCCCAGTGTTCAGGAAATCACTGAGCAAATATATCGGCTATTACTGCAGGTACAGAACGTGTTTTCATGTTCCCCTTTAAATCCTCCACTGAAGGAAGAGCATTTATCTTTAGCTGCTGTTTTAAAAATCTATCACTCTACAGGGTAAAAAAAATCTACCACTATAGATTAAAAATCTACCACTGTTCTGGGACTTAGAGTTTCATTCCTGGAAATAATTCTCTCTCCTGATTATTGGATGTGATTTACTGAGCTATCTTAAAGCTGTATTTGGTGTTGTAAGTGATTTTTATGCATCTATGAAGACTAGTTTAAAAAAAAAATGCCTTATGTTATCTTATTAGCAGTTTCCTTATTCCAATTTTATTTGAAGCTGGTGTGCAAAAGGGTGTGTTTGTGTGTATGATTGTGTGTGTACATGATGTATAATACACATTATTGCTGTTAACAGCCCGTACACAACAGTGGATCCAGTGGCTATGGAAGTTTGGGTAGCAATGGCTCACACGAGCACTTAATGAGTGTGGCATCATCCAGTGACAGCACAGGAAATAACAATGAAGATGCTCGTAAGGATAAACCAGTAGGTGTTTGAGTTTTTCTTATTCAAGTATTTGGTTGTCACAAAAAATAATAAAAGTTTTTTAAAATTTTTGATTATTGTTTTTCAGTTTAACATAATTTAAAATTTAGTATTACTGTAGATCAAGCAATCCCTACATCTGATTGGTAGCAAGATGTAACTTTTTGTTTTATCGCATGGTCAAAGTAAACAAGAGACAGACAGTAGTGTGCTGAATGTGAATGCGGTCAAAGAAGCTTCACTGTCTTTTAGCATCTCTACTCTTAGAATTTGGGTTACTTTTCCTAGTTTTTGTTGTAGCCCTATAGAGCTGAGTTTAATTTCTGAAAGTCAGTATTTTCCTTTACTCTTTTCTAAGTAAAGGAAAGGAACATGAGTTATGTTAGAGCTCATAGGCAAAATCCCCCAAGCCTGAGCTTTGTGTTTGTGCATGGCAGACTGGCTCACTTGCCCAGGTGGTTGCTTTCCTGCTTTGAGTCTTCAAACAGTAGTGGCTTAGATGGGTGAAGTCTCTGGGTGTTTTGTTTAACAGGTACTTGTTTAAATTTTAGAGTTATATAGACAAAAAAGGCTCAAGGAGGTCTTGTTTCTAAGAGACAGACACAAGCCTTTAGTTCTTCACTATGTCTACAGATAATGAAGACTGTTGTAGCAAAGCATAGCTCAACAGCATCCTGTCAGTGCTTGCTTAAACTTTCAGCAGGAAAAATTCAGTTTTAGCAATAATACTTTGTTTACTCTGGTTTATATTGTTTTGTTCTCTGAACTTTTATTGATAGGAAAGCATGAAAACTTAAAGATGAATTACTGAAGTCATTCTAAACAAAATATTAAATAAAAGAAGCCAAATTAAGTTTCTTTTCTTTCTAGTTCCCAATATTCTGCTGATAGACAGTAAGACTCTATATGTGAGGACTGCCACGATCAGAGTAACTTTTACACAGCCATTAGCTAACACTGGGTAAAGCTTATGAAGAAGTCAACATGCCTGACATCTGAGGACAGATTTTACTAATAATTATTTATGATGGTCTTATTTCAGGAGACTTCTCAAGGTGCCCGTAAGGTCAAAAATAAAGGACAACATATCTTCACTGACAGTAAAGCAAAACTGGAACAGAAGAGAGAGCCTTTTGCAGGTAAGACATTAGTATTAGCTTAAGATATCTTGCTGTACTGAGCCCAACTTTTGATCTGTTAAATAGATATGAATTTAAAAATCTACCGTTTTACTATTGCTTTTAGGATTTTGCAAGAATTAATACACAATAACAATATGTTTTTCTTTTTTTTTCTTTTTTTTTTTTTTTCCTTTATAAACAGAAAAACCAAGTGGTCCGGGAGGTCATGTTAAAGATGTGACAGGAAAGGATACTACAGTCTCAGCTGCTCCTAAAAATGTGGGTACTGAGGAGCTAGCTTGGAAGGAACAGCCTGTATATTCTTATCAACAGATTAGCTGTTTGGACAGTGTCATCAGGTAAGCAATTACTTTATATAACTGCTCTTGACCTCTAGACTGAAGAGGTATCAATTAGATATTGCATATCTAATATTGCTAACTCTTCATATTTTAGGTATTTGGAGAGTTGTAACGTGCCTGGTACCTCAAAGAGAAAATGTGAACCTTCGTCGAATGTTGCATCCCTGAATGCTGGTGTTCATGAACCAAAAACAGCTGACAATACTATACAACCCTTGGGAGGTCTGTCTGTGCTATGTTTTTTTTTTTTTTTTCTCTTATTTTTCGGCTGCGTGCTACAGTATGCCTTTGCAAGAATTCCCCAAAATAAAATACTGAGTAGGTGCAATGGTGATTGTTTTAAAATGTACAGAGGCAAACTTGAGGTCTGAATTACACCAAGTCTTCCTTCCTCAGAAGAAGAAATGCTCTGATGCTATTTTGTGAGGCACTGGTGTGGCCTCTGCTGAGTTATTGACTATGGCCTTCAATTGAATAGTCCTAAATAGGCAGATGCTCAGAACAAAGCTGTTGGGATAACCGCTTAATGAGATTAGTGTACAACAAGTTTGGAGCTAGGAGGTCTTAGGCTTAGGATATAGAAGCTTTTTTTCTGAAATTGTGCCATGAAAGTCGAAGAAAGCTGAGGAAAGAGCCGGGAGTTTTTCTTTAAAACATCTGCTTTGGCTGTGCCTGAGATTAGTGGACCAGCTGTGATGGCCCAGGAATTGTTTTGTTCCTAAGGTGTTTCTGGTCAAATGCACAAAGTCAAGTAAAAAGTTTACTTCCTGTCTTGCCAACAACAGTTTAGCCTCTACAATTCTAGCAACATATTGCTTTGATTTGCTCATATTTACCTTTAGTAAATTATGATCTATCATAATCTTTTATTATTATTATTTTTATTTTTTATAGACCCTGCTGTGTTGAAGGCATCTGATAAATCAAGTGCCCCGCCAGTAGTTGGTGCTCACTTAACCTCTCTGGCTTTGCCTGGCAAACCAGAAAGTGTTGTATCTCTCACAAGTCAGTGCAGCTACAGTAGCACCATTGTGCATGTTGGAGACAAAAAGCCACAACCTGAATTAGGTATGCTTTTTGATAATGACATTTTTCTCCAAAATGGTAATTGCTACTAGTTTTAAACTTCAAATGTTGAAATAATTAGTAACTGTTGGTGATTTACATTTTCTTATAGCTATTAATATCCCTATGGAAATGAAACAGAGAGAGACAGAATTTCTTTTTTAAATTTACAGCAGAATTGCTATGGGATTCTAATGGTTTCAAAATGCATATAGAGTTTTTAAACTTAATATTTTTTTTGCATGTGTGTTTTCTCTCCCTATTTCTGTTTAGAAATGATAGAAGATGGTCCTGGAGGAGCAGAACTTCTGGATGGCCAACTTCTTGCCCCTCCATCCAGCTCTGTGCATGTAAACCAGGAAAAGGAGTCATTTAAAAAACTAGGGCTTACTAAGGAAGTCCTTGCAGTGCATACGCAAAAAGAAGAGCAGAGCTTTTTGAATAAGTTTAAAGAAATCAAAAAGTTCAATATTTTCCAGTCCCACTGCAATTACTACTTACAAGATAAACCCAAAGGACGTCCTACTGAACGTGGTATGAAAATAACTTTCATGATTAAACATGACTTTGCAAAGGAAGAGAATCCTGTTAAGATGGTAGTTGCATTTGTTTTGTGGGGTGTTTGTGCCTAGTGACACTTGCATACCAGTTTTAAATTCCCAGCAAAACTTTCTAATGGCTGTCTTGCTTGAGGTTTGAGTGGAATACAGCTGTTAATGTAATAACTGCTGTTTTAATTTTGTTAGTTCGTTAAGTGACTGCTCCCACATACCCACTGTGAAAGGGTAAAAGTATATATCTTCATGTTTGTCTTGGTCCTTCCTTGCTTTTCTTTTGCTTTTGCCTTTCGTTTTGTGGGATTCCCTCAACAGGTCCTTAAGGGAAAACTGTGTGCAAACCAATTTGGCTGCTCACTGCCATCAGTTTCAATCCATTGATAACAGTCTGGATGCCATCAGCTCTGGCAGGTTGGCCAGAATGTGGCCAGTGAGGGTTGGAAACAGAGCAGATTGTCTGAAGTAGAGAGATAATCTTGTTTGTTAGAGCCAAGAACTCATAATAGCATTTTCAGAAGT
>JASSRY010000665.1:185916-204141 GCA_032466555.1 Tinamus major | reverse complement strand
AACAGAGCAGATTGTCTGAAGTAGAGAGATAATCTTGTTTGTTAGAGCCAAGAACTCATAATAGCATTTTCAGAAGTGCTTAGTACAGTCCTGGCTCTGCTTGGAACACAAGTTAGCCAGTGCCAAGCACTTTCTGCAGGCCTTCATTTTGCATTTTTTGTTTCGATAGTATAGCAGATCTAAACGATTCCAGAACAAGTTTCTTTAATTCTAATGTGTTAATTCTTGATAAAGCCTAGGTGAGTTCAAAATTGTTCAAGTTGTTAACTTTTTTAATGATTTGCTCTCTGTCTATAAGGAGACAGACTTGGGTTCACTTGGGAAGAGAGTCACTTGGTGCAGACTTCTCCTAAAATAAAGTTCCACGCTTTTCCTACCAGACTTTGTGTAGCTGGCATGCTTTATCCCCACGGAAAATCCTTCTCATGTCCATTTCCTCTCCTTTCCTTCTCTTTTATTTTCACCCTTGGAGCAAGGGCCAGTATGAGTGGAGCTCTCCAGAAGTACTTTCAGCCATGTCCAGTACTGCTTTCTTTGTAACTGTGGGAGGACTTTACCTGTCTGGGAGCTGCTCTTTGCAATGATGTGTTTGTTGGCAGCCCAAGTTTGAGCCTTAACTGATTCCCTGCAGTTCTGCCTTCCTCCCTCAGTGTGTCAGCATAGTTTAGAGTGAACCTTGCCTTTGCCCTCATGGTTCTGTTCTGACAGATGAAGTCCAGAACGACAGTTCTGAACATCTAGAGATGAGCAAGTGAAAGGGAGTCGCCAGACTGCAAGTAGGATTCTTCCTTTATTTTTTTTTCCGCCCTAGGTGGCCGTGGACAAAGAAACGGTGCTTCTGGGGTGGATCAGCCTTGGAAGAAAAGTGGAAAAAACAGGAAATCAAAACGCATTAAACCACAGGAATCTTCAGACAGTACCACTTCGGGAACCAAGTTCCCCCATCGGTTCCCTCTTCAGGGCTTAAATACCACAGCTTGGTCGCCTTCAGACACTTCACAGACGAGCTATTCGGCCGTGTCTTTCCCAACCGTTATGCCTGCGTATCCACTTCCTGTTTTTCCAGCAGCCGGGACTGTGCCGCCGGCTCCTGAGGCTCCGCTGCCTGGGTTTAATCAGCTGCCAGACTCCAGAAATCCCTGCCCTATGCAGCCATCCCAGTTCTCTGCACCCCTTATGACACCGGTGGTAGCTCTTGTGCTCCCCAACTATGTGTACCCGGAGATGAACAGTAACTTACCTCAAACCCTTTACCACAGCCAGCCAGACTTTCCTGCCCATTCCAGCTTCTCCTCACAGACAGTATTTCCAGCACAGCCACCATTCACTACTCCCAACCCTTTCCCACAACAGGCGTTTTTTCCAACGCAGCCATTCCATTACAATCCACCAGCAGAGAGTGAGAAGGTTCCTGTCACGGAGGCACGAAACGAGCCATCCCGTTCCTGCACTCCACAGTCAGTCGGGCCACACGACCAGGCTTCCCCACCCTTGTTCCAGTCAAGGTGCAGTTCTCCTCTGAACCTCCTACAACTGGAAGAAACCACCAAAACTGCCGAAAGTGGAGCTGCTGCAGGCTTACATGGAGCTTTAAGTGAGGAAGGAGCTATCAGCAAAATCATGACAACGGATGATTGTAGTGGAAAGGGATCTTTACCAGTAAGTCTGCTAATGGTTGCTTGTTTATTTTAGATAGCTATGTCCAGGGGGGCAGGACTAGGATAGTTAATGGATAGAGATGCCTAGTTATTTCTTGCTCATGTAAATTATGAGCATCGGTTTAACGAATCAAAAATTTGTGACAGGTGGAGTCATACCTCTGTGGAGACTTCTATGACACTAATGACATAAATTAATATTAATGCCTTTTTACTGTAAGTTACTTTTATAAATGCTAAGTCTGATGGGATAGGGATGTAACCTAAACCTTTAGGAATTGCTCCTTTCTCCCTTCTTTCATTGCTATGGCTTATCACTATAATAATATTATTATTATTATTATGGCTTTTGGTTGCTACATCTGGTACTGTTGTTCCAAAGTACAACTGGACTCACTGCCCTTGAAAGGAGAGCAGCCATTGGAACAGGAGTGGTTTTAATATTAAGCATATCTGGTTCCTCGATTGCAGTAAGCAATCAGTAAAAACTACAGTTACTGTCAGTGCTAACAGCTCGTGGAGACTTTGCTGTGCAATCTAAGTCATTTAAAAATGAAATCCATTTCACTTAATAGTTATTACATGAAATGTGAGTAGTGATGAAATAATCCTGGTTTTTGTTTCCCCTCCCGTCAGCAGGCTGAATCTCCGATGGATGCCCAGAATAGCGATGCGCTCTCCATGTCCAGTGCCCTGCTTGACATTCTGCTTCAGGAAGATGCATGCTCAGGCACGGGCTCAGCTTCGTCAGGCAGTGGTGTGTCTGCAGCTGCTGAATCCCTGGGCTCTGGATCCAACGGCTGCGGCATGTCAGGGAGCAGGACAGGTAACTGTGGCAGTGAAGAGAGTTTCCGTGGCAACATCTGGAAGTGTTGGGGTGTGAATATCACTATCAAGTGCGAATATCAAGTGCTCGAATGTCAAGTGTTTCTATATCAGAATCTTTAATTCTCATGGCTTAATTCTCTCAGGCTTTTTGTTAAGTAATGGGAGAGATTCTTCTTTATCTAGAACTTGATCTGCAATAGGGAACTTCTACATTTTTTTGAATATGTACAGTGTGTAAAATAGTTTTATGGATACTGCTTTAGATGGTTAGAAAAATCTATGTCATATGGGCAAGACAGGATAACGAAAGGATCGTACTCATTGGTGTTTCATTGCAGACTATTTTAAGTTCAACTGGTTAAATTTTTATGTCCTAATTTAATGGGGATTTAGCTTTGTTGTTGTTGTTGTTGTTGGTTGATTTGCCTCAGGAAATATTAAAACAGCTTTTTTTCTGAGCAAAGTTGCATGTTTTTAGCCAAGTGGTTGCACTTAGACTTTCAGTACTCCTTAGTCTTGTTTCAGGAAAAATATCAACAATCTGTGTATTGGATTTATAATGATTTTTTTAAAATTATCTTTAAAGGCAGCAGCGAAACTAGTCATACCAGCAAATACTTTGGAAGCATTGACTCCTCGGAAAATCATCATAAAACCAAAATGAAGACAGAAATAGAAGAAAGCGAGCACTTCATTAAGTATGTCCTTCAAGATCCTATATGGCTTTTGATGGCCAACACAGATGACACCATTATGATGACTTACCAGATACCTTCTCGGTAATTCCAACCTCCTCGTCCTTCATGAGCTGCTTGTGTGTTGGGTGGGGGTGGGAGTTTATATTATCAATTATTGCTTCAGTGGAAATTTCAGGAGCAAATTTATGATAACACTTAGCTCAGTGCAAAGAAAAATCCTTGCTTCCTTTTATGTCTTCTGTATACTACAGTAAGTCCTGGAAGAGTAGATGTAAGAATTACTTGATGGATCTTACCTGTGCTTCTGCATCTGTTGCACTGAGTAGAAATTACTGTGTAGATGTGCTGAAGCTGGTGCACAGCTAGTGCTTTGTAACTACTTGCCTGCAAGTTATTGCAGCCTAGTTAATAGGTTAATAGCTCCTTGCACATCTGCTTGGGGCAGATGAGGGTCTGCAGTGTGGAAGGACTGTGCTCTGTGGCTGTTGGCCTCGAAATGTCACCATCTGTGATTCACTAATCTGTCTGCCCTGTAGCTTTTTCCTTGGGTGATTTGCTTCCACATGTTCCATTTTCCTGAAGTTACCATGCAAATAGGAAAAGGAACTAGAAGTTAAAAATAATAAGGCTTCTAATGAAAACACTCAAAAATATTCTTCCTACTTCAATAGTGTAGAGCAGTTGTAAGTGTGACTGTAAGGAAAAGAAACAATACTGACTTTCTTACAACCTGATTCCTGTTGTCATCTTCTATAGAGATTTACAGCCATTTTTTATTTTCTTTAGCATTTAATGCCTCTGAATCAGTGTGTCAATGGAAAGAAAAAAAAAACAAGAACTCTTGCTGCTTAAATAGAAAAGCTTTCTAACTTTCTCCGTCTCTGTCCTGAAGCTTAATTTATTCTTAATGACTGACTTAAATACATTTTACTTGTTTTAGCATTTTGTTAGTGCAGCAACTGTGTGTTTTCGGTTGTCCTTGCTGTTGATGGGGAAATTGGAATTGTCTCCTAGCAGAAGAAAACTGGAGCTCTTGGTGGTTTCACTGGTGGTGCTGCTTGAATAGCTATTGGGAAAACTGTTTTCATTGGTATTTGAATAGCCAGTGAGTGAGCAGAGATGTACTAAAGCTGTCTGCAAATGCAGAAAAATAACCATACCTTTTTTTCTTCCTTTAAAAGCTTAAGCTAAATGTTCCAAAACAAGAATAGTCTTTGGGAACGTTAGTATTGGACTATGTAACCTCATGTAAGTATTAAGTCCAGAAACTCCTGTAGCTCAGCTTGTAAATATATTGTATTTTAGAGATTTGGAAACAGTTTTAAAAGAAGATAAGCAGAAATTAAAGCAAATGCTGAAACTACAGCCAAAATTTACAGAGGAACAAAAAAGAGAGCTTATTGAAGTTCATCCATGGATCCAGCAAGGTGGACTGCCAAAAACAGTAGCTAATTCGGTAAGTTTAAAATAGTTCATGACTTCATTACTGACAATGCTTAAATGATTAGCTGCCTCTGTTAGACCTCTCTGTTTCTGTCGCTATGAAAGTTTGGCTAGTTATGCTGGGCGACAGTTTAATTCATTTTTTGATGCAGGGCCTTGTGGTTTGATTTAATTTGCTGTTTGTGTTCTTTCCGGTGGAAAAGTCCAAGTACTGGATGAGCAAATAGAGAAGGAAAAATTACCTCCATATTTCTAAAAGCTACCCATAAATATTTGAAATCCTGTATAGGTATATCCAGAAATTTCATGATTTTGTGTATAAATACATATTTCAGTATTTCCAAAGATCTGTGGCATAACTGCTTCCAGTAGACTTTGCAATTACCTATGGTGATTTACTACGAGTTATAAAATCGCTGTGGATGGGAGAAGCTGGAGGGGTGGATGTGTCTAGTGTAGCTGCAGCGCAGTTTTAAGGGTAGTCTTGGAATCATGCATCACATAGAAATGGACAGGTGCCTGGGAAGGACTTTTTTTCTTTGTGACTTTTGAATGTTTCTTTTTTTTCTTTTAAGGAATGTATTTTCTGTGAGGACAACGTACAGAGCAATTTTTATACATCGTACGATGAAGAAATCCATGAAATGGACCTTAATGAAATGATTGAAGACAGTGGGGAGAACAACTTGGTTTCCCTGAGTCAAGTCAGTGAAGAACAAACATAGCCTTTGAGCCTCTAGTTTTTAAAGCTGCTTCAAAATTACGGTGATGATCCATAAAGGTTTTAATCTTGTTTCCAGCAAGATGAATCTGGTTCATAAAACAAATGTATTTTTTCTGTTTTAGAAGAGTCATTTGTGAAAGAATCTCTTTTTTAAATGGTGGCAATCTCTTCCCAGTAAGGACATTGTTGAAGATGGTACAGCTTTTCTTTTTCCTTTTTCTTTTTTTTTAGAAAAAAGACTAATATTTTGCACTTACGCCTCAAATATTTCTTTATAAACTATAGAGGTTTTCATTGATGCCTACTGTTTTTTGTTGAGTGGGTTAATGAGTACTGAAAATCCCTGTATGTACATGCGGTTCTTCAAATCTCCTTTGAGTAGTGATGCAGCATTATAAATTGTTCTAGCAGTTCTGCTTAATAGCTCTTTAGCATTGCTGTTAATATTTGAAGTGGTCCAGCACAATAGAAGAAATAACCTTCAAGCAAATTAATTCACACTTGTCTATCTCATACCAGTTGATCCCATAATCTTTGTTTCCTCAAGTTTTGACTTTTTAGTCAAAATTAAACATTTCTTGTTTTATTTCTTTGTCTAAAACCAAGATAAAACTTTTTTAAGAAGGCCTTAGATTAAATTTCTTGTATGAATGTGTGAGAAAGCAGAGACAAGTGCTGACAACTTTGTAGCCTTTTATTTAAATGGATGCTGCAGTACTGTGATCTGTTGATTATCTTGAAGCATCGTTTCTGAGGACTTACCCACAGGATATTTTTATGCTTAAAGATTTAAGAACTGAGGCGACAGACAAGGACTGTGTTTGCTCCAGCATCTGGCAGACGAAGCTTGGTATGACTTGATCCAACCTGTCTTTCTGATTTGTCCCTTCGTGAAGCTGGCTGTCAACGTTGGCCATCAGTTTTCCGGTTTGGCTAAGTAAACATCAAACTTGCACTTGGCAAGAGAAGAGGAGATGCTTCTCTTATTTTGAAGGAAGTTCTTATAAAAAAAAGAGATTATGAGAGTAACACTCGATTTCACCATACCTGAACTGCATAATCTAAAGCTTAGTGTGGGTAGAATCCTTTGTTGTCAAGGATTTAATCTGATGTCTCTGAGATTGTATTGACTTGAATATGTGTACTTTATGTTCTTGTGCTGTTCATACGTGTTGGCCAGGGGAAGAGAACAAACAAAAACTTCATCGATATTGGTTACATAAAGGGCATTTAGTTGCAGTACTGCTAGATATCAGCTGTAGGCCTTGGAGAACATATGGAGAAATTCAATTAACTTTGACATGTTTGTCTTAAAATGTTTTCTCATGAAATATGTGAGTTTTTTCTTTTTCTTTTTTTAATTAGATCACATTTCTATTCACTGAAATTTAAGATTATCTTCATTCTATGAAAAAAGAAAAATTCTCTCTGCCTATAAAGAGGATATGAAGTTTCATTTAACACCACCAAAAATATGTGCAGAAGTGGCTGGTTTTTGCTGGGTGGAAGCAGTAGCCTGTGTAAAATAATTAGTTATTAACTGGACAGTGTCATCCATCAGGCAGCTTGCACTGGAGACAGGTTCTCAAGGTAGCAGAGAACGAACTTGTGAAACAAGAACAATCACAGCTTAGAGTAACTATCTGAAATGTAGTGTGACACACTACCCAGCAAGATCCGATTCCTGTCTTTCATAGTTTAGCAAGATCAAACTTAAACGTGTGTAAATATAAAGTGAATGAGAAAATTTTAAATGTTGGTGTTTAGGTTCGATGTATTAAATGTTTCAATCATAAATGGAACAGTGCAACTATGCCAGCATATGACATGTATTCTTTTATTCTTTTTTTTATTATTTTTTACATTTAAAAGCAAATGGTTTAAATTGGACCAGGGTTTGGGAAAATAAAAGCTTTATATAAAGGAGTGCATCATAATCATACAAATGATTTTCAGGGACTTTTGAACCACTTTGTGAACTTCTTTGCTTTAGCATGCTCTCTATCCTTGTTCGTTTTTGTTGTTTTTCTGTTTTTTTTTTTTCTTTAATGACCATCTTGTAAGCATAACTTAGTGAAAGGAAGAGAAAAGTATATTTAGAGCATTTTGTGGATGTGCTTTCTTAAGATCTTATTCTTGCATCCTTTAAAGTGTTTGCATTTACAGGGTGGTATTAAAATATTTTCCTGTAACTTTAAATCTACATGCCTCCATTTATAGATAAGATTCTGAAGCTGTAATTTTTCCAAACTGTTGTAAGATGACTTATTTGTGATGACACTTTGTCAACATGTCAAAGATGTTTTCTGTACACTGTGCAATATATTTTGGTTTTGCCACTTGTGACTAATTTTTATGACTTTGCTTTTTAGAAAACTGGTAAATAAAACAGATATATTTTTAGTTGCCTTTCTGTTTATTGAGCTTTTTCCTCTATGCAAGATGCAAAAAAAAAAAAATATGCATTGCAACTAATGTATGAACAGCTTTTTTATATATATTTTTTTTAACACAGAGAAGGATTTGCAAGCCACAGTTACTTCAGGATTATAAGCTACAAGGATGTTAAGTAAATTTTTGGCCAACTTGCCTGACCTCTAAGTTTAGTGCTCAAATAGAAGACTGAATCTTCTTGCTGACCAGCCATACAGAGAGCACGTACGAGTTTGATGCCTGGAAAAAGGTTTGCAGCTGGGTTCTCTGCATTTGAATGTGGCTTAAAATGTTACTTGCTGAAGAACTAACATATTTCTGGATTTTATGTGTTTGCTGTCAGCTTTGTTGCCTTCTCTTTTGTGACCTCCTGTAGTTTTGATACTCCTGGCTTAGAGAGTTCCAGTTATGCTTCCTGAATTTGCCTGTAATGACTATTGGTTTCTGATGTGGTGCAAGACTGCAGGCTGCCGAAAGAGGTCCAGGGCGGGCGCTTCCCTGCCCATTCCCTTGCTTTACATGCTGATGAGTGGAAGAAGCAGGAGCAGAAAGTGCAGTGGTTTGAAGATTTCCACTTTCTGATTTTGAGGGGTATTGCTTTACACCTCCTGGCTCTTCCTCTTCAAGTTTAAGAAACAGATTATTAGCATCCTCCTTAAGCATTTTTTATATATAATTCTATATTTCTTCCAACAGGGGAAAAAAAAAAAACAAACTACCTTGGTTCTGGGGGACCAAGCAGTTCTTGTGAGCTGCAAATATCAGAGATACTTTTGTACCCTGATGCCTGGAGAATGTGAGTGCAGGGCACATGGCTGCAAGGCTTGTTGTGTTTTACAGCAGGCTTGTCCAACACGTTTCCCATGTCCCCTCAAAGCAACGTGAGCAGTTAAGGGTGAAGTCTGAAAAGATTTGGCTGAACTGAGCATGCAGCAGAGGGATGGATCCATCCAGCTCTTCACGTGCAGGGCGCCCGGGGTTGCGCTTCCATGCGCGGGGCGGATGAGGGCCTCGGGACAGCAGTAAATTACCAAGTAATGTTTCATACCTGACTAATAGATAGAATAATTAAACCTCAAAGTGTGGTGTGTGTGTTTTTTTTTTCTTTTTTTTTTTTTTTTTCTTGGTGTAGTTCTGATTTGGGGGCTTCTTAAATTATAAATGTCATTATGGGCATATGAGTTAAATGTTGCTTCAGGTATTCATGTGTTCTTACTTTGTGATGTGCCTTCTGTCAGCACCAAAGGTCTCGATGCGCTTCGGGCCAACTCGCGCGTTGGTCGGGTCCCACAGAGCTCCTGTCACCTCGGTAGCCCCTAGGCGTCACTGGAGCCCTGTGGTGAAACCTGCCCCGTCTGCAGCCCCTGTTCTTATGCAATTCAGCTGCTTTTGTTATTGGACCAGTGAGTTTGCTGCTTTGTTACTTTCTGTGGCTTGAATTTCAAATAAGATGATGAGAAAGCTAATATTAAAGGCTTAGACTAAATGCAAAATAAACATTTTCTACTTGGAAAAGGGAAGTGTTCTACTGAAAACCAACAGGTTTAGGCTGCTTACCACCACTGTGACGTTGGAGAGCAAATGTTCTCCATATTCTCCTTATTGTGCATTAAGTAGCCGACTGAGGACTACTAGAAGGAAAGTGCTTGTAAGTAACTCATTTGGCAGTGTTTGCTTGCTCGCAGGTGGCCGAGCCGTGTGTTGGAGGTGCTGTTGGAGGTGACAGGCAGCAGCTCCTGTTTCCTGCGCTGCGGAAGAGGACGGCGTGATGGAGCTTGGCACATGAGGTCTGTAACATTGTCACATGGCCCTCACGGGCACTGCTTTATGGAGGGGGAGAGGGGCGCTTCTGATAGGTCTCCAAAGTAAAGGAAAGTATAAAATATCTAGGTTTAAATGGAGACACCTGAGAAGCCTTGACTGTGTGTGCTTGGCCTTGAAGGCACTAAAAAGATGTGAGGGGCCTCCCGGCTGCCATGTGCCAAAGGAGCGAGCGTGAGGGGGTCGCACTGTGCAGTATTTCTGTCTCCAGATTACACCTAGCATTTACAGGCACAAAGCAGCTGCTGACAGCACACAAAGACCAAGCTAAGCTCAGGGAGCAATTCAAAATTCAGAAACTCGTGTTGTTCCTTAATGCCAGCTGTGTGCATTAGCCGCAGTGCCCAACGGGAGAGGTGTGAGAGCCGAGCAGCTGGCGCGTGCCCGGGGCTGCGGCACCAGGACGCGTCGCGGTGCCGCAGAGAAACCCCCGCGACGCGGGATTCACCGAGGGCAGCGGGTGCCCGGCACAGCTGAGGAGGTGAGCGGTGTCGCGAGCACGTCGTCCTCTTCCAACTGTTGTGCTGTCAACTTCACGATTTCTGCTGCCCAAGAACATATTGGCTATAGTTTTTTCTGCTGTGTTTGGCATTCTTGAAGTTAAGGTCCGCTGCTTTCTCCTCTGTTGTTAGCAGTTGACTCCTTCTAGATTTCCTTTTTTTGTTGCTGCTGTCTTGTTTTTCCATAGCGGAAGTGAAACAAAACACAACATAGAAACCAGAAAACCGGGGAACACAGCTGTAAAAGTGCTGACAACTGTTTGATTGAGTAAGTTTGGCCAATGCATTTCTCCAGTCTTGGACCTTTGATTCTCTTGGACAAAAAAACAGCTAGCGTATTGTCCCTTCTGCTACCTGTGGAACTATGGAAACCTGGCTCTTGTTGCTGTTGGTTGCAGGTACACACTGATGTTGACTGATATCCTCATCTGCCCTTTCAGGCAAAAAACAAAGCATCGCGTTGGTTTCTTACTCCATGTTCTCTTGTAATTCTTAAGGACCCAGTCTGCTAGCATGGTAGAAGGTAAATACGAAGTAAAGACTTCTTAATTATTCTTGTAGCGTGTATCTATAAAAAAGTTTAAGCAGCGATTGATCTGTGTGATGGCAGAACTTGCTGATCAATCTAACTGAGCAAGCGAAACCTGAGAAGTGCCAGTGGGGCCCAGCAGCCGCAGCACTGGGGAAGTCCACAGCTGCGTGTGTCTATAGAAGTAGGACCAGGTACCCAGGAAGGCTCTGTCACGCTGGTGTGACCGCAGGAAGATGCCAGCAAGGGCAGAAAACATGTAGTGCGCTAGTACTGTTAGAAATAAAAACCTTTAACTTGGTTGGTTCAGCGTTGTGCTCTCAATGCAGTGATGGAGCTAAACTACAAATGCTCATTAGTGCCTAGCCTCATAGGTGAAACATCACCTCAGTGATGCTCTTTTGTTTTATTTTTTTCTCCTTTTTTCTTGTCACTCGCAAAGTGAGAGAACATGTTCCAAGCCCCGCCGAAACAAGAGTCGGGTGGTCTGTGTTGTACCTCTGTTCTCCAATTTGGACAAGCCCTGGGAATGGGGTGACTCCATCCATGGAGGCCTGACAAGTCTGACTCGGTTGTTCTTGTTTTCCAGGTAAGAGCCGCATCCTCAGCGTGGATCATAAACAGACATTTATCCTAACGTTTTAACGTGGACCATCTGTCGGCTCTGCGCCCTGCGACTCGTGCTGTGCCTGGATGCGTCTCTACAGCTCGTAAGCGTTTGCAGTTGTGTTGAGAGTTTATAGAGAGTTATTAGAGCATATAACGATCGGAGCCTATATATTAATTGGGTTTAATACTTTTCTTATGCTCATGTTATAACTTATTCCAGCCCCTTTAAATCAGTGTGACTCTTGAGTGTTGACAAAATCTGTCAAATGCGACTTGCCACATTTTAGATGATGTTGTGGTTCAACTACATTTTTAAATTTGGTAAAACAGGAGGTTTATGAGGCGAGTGTTCAATTAAGCAGCAGAGCAGCCTCATACCAAACAATTAAGGGCAGCGAGGCCCTGCTACAGCTGCCCCACAGGGGGGTGTTGCCTCTACGCTCTCCAAATGCATTTTTGTTTCTTCAGTAATATTGATTTTTAGGAAACAAAGTGGGGTTGTGTTTTTCTCTGGCAGGGATAGAACACGGGCAGCTTAGTGTACCAACCAGTAGTGTCAGAAGGTGTCTGTGTGAGCTTTACCATCTTTGCTTGTGGAATGCAACAGCTGCCTTTTAGAACTGCTTTTCTTCCTTTTTGGATTAGCTGATGTTTAAATTTATCCCAGAAATCTTTAACTGTCAAAATTGCATGACAACAGTAGGGAAACTCCACATAAAATTAAACAAAAAATAATAATAATCTGTGTCTTCTAGTTGTGTGTCTAGGAAAAGACAGCTAGCAAGCTACTTGGAGAAGAAGCTCCTTAAGCTTTGGATCTAGTTGGGTAGTGTGTTTAATACTTTAATGCTACTTACCTTGTATAACACACTCTGTGAATCTTAACTGTAAACAGATAAAAAGACCCGACTATGAAAACACTTGTCAACAGCCTAATACGTATCACTAGCGCTACCTAAAATCCACCTAAAATCTGTTCTGTGCTTACTTTGTCATTATGAGCTGATATTTAAATCTCAAATTTAAAAACAGATTTGTCCAGAATGTATGAGTTAGATTTTCAAGAAAAATCTGTCCTTAACTAAAAAATTAACAAATTTCCAGCTGATAGGCTATTAGTTAACAAATGAACAAAACAAGGATATCTGTGTCCTTATGTACTCACAGCAAAATGATACGAAACTAAAGCGCTCTGCATACTGTAAGTGGTTTTACAGATTAGTCTCGCTGACAATTAGTTGGATGAAGTGATATATGACTGCTTTTGTCACCTAATTTAGTGTTCATAGGCCTGTGAAGTTTATGGTGTCAGCTTTTACTCGTTACACTGACAAGGGTGGCTTTACAGGTAGAGTCTTTTGGAATGTATTTGACAGGATCAAAGGGTCCAAATGCTCAGGAAGTTGTTGAACAGTAACGCTGCCCATACTGCCTGTCACGGGGACAAATTGAAGTAATGCAGAGGAAGGTCGGGTTATCTTGGCCAATATAATGTAAATCATCAATGTGTCTGAACGAGCCAGCAGTAAATCAGAGCCAGGAAATGCAGCATTTTCCTTCTCATGTCCTCCTGGAAGGGTCTATAAACGGAGATGGTATTTATCACCAGGTTGATTTATACAGGCCCACTCGATTATTACAGAATTTCCATGGAATTCTTGAAACTTTCAACTATAAAAAACTCATAAAATTTTTTTGAAGTGGTGCATACTTGTGCAAGTGATAAATAATTGTTATTAATGTTACAGCGGTGCATGCTAACGGTCTCCTCGGCTTTGTGGCTTTATGGAGGCACGGAGCAGTTATCGAATGTGATTGCCAGGGCTTGCTCCGTGCAAACTGCTGTAATTAAACGTGTGCAGAAGCCTCCCAGCCTTGCGCTGGCCGTACCTCTGAGGCACCAAGGTGAGACAAGGACTGAATGGTGACACGGGGCTCTATGTGGGACGTGACAGTTGGCTGCTGGGGAAACGTTTGGAACTGATTTGTGACTTCCTTGGAAGAATTGGAGGAAGAAGGTAATAGCACAGTTTGGAAGTGCACGGCCTCCTTTTTAAAATCACTTAACAGTAAATCTTTAAAATTGCATTTAATGGTAGATAACCAATTTGTATGTTCCTCTAGAAAGGATGTAGCAATTGCTTATCAAAAAGAAGTTTAGGGAAAGAGGTGAAGATGAAGGCCTCTTACGTCACGTGGATATTAGAACTTCTAAGCCTGAGATGTTAAAATACAGACACGAAAGGAAGGAACAAGGTTAAATCCGTGTGCCTCTGCGGGCTGCAACCATAAAAAATGAGGAACCAGTCAAAATGGGGAAGGCTGGAATTGCCCTATGTCTAGACAAAAAAAGAAAGAAAATGAGGGGGAGAGAAGAAGGTGCTGTTTAGAGCTTTTGGCAAAAGAATCCTCAGCTGGAGAAGGAGCCTCGCAAGGTTATTCGCTTGGTTTTAGGGCTAATTAAATTTCCAGATACTGGAGCTGTCAGCATCTCGGGGCAGATCTGCACTCTGAGGTAAAATAGGAAGCTAAGTTGAGTCAAAATAATTTCTCCAGGCACTTCAGACGGACGTGTCTTTGAAACCTGAAACCGAGTAGGTAACTGCTTGTTGAATCCATCTCTAATTGTATTTGGAGCAACATGTAAAATGCTTTTGTTTAAAGTGCTTCCTAGTGCTAACATTCCCTGAAAATAAGAACAGTAACTACAAATTTTTTGTAATAAAATTATACCTTTTGTTTCAGGCTAAGGACAGGGGAAGCGGAAAAGCTCTTTTTTTGTTAAGTTGCATGGGGTTCTTGTGTTGCTTACTGCTGAATTGCCAAGATAACAAACACTCCAGAGGACACCCCCCTGGTAGCAGTTGGGCTCCCTGCTAAGTCCCGGTGGTGGCAATTTCTGTGCTGGTGACTGTAATTCTAGCGGGGAGCACTGGGCAGAGTCTGTCCCCATTCTCTTGCCAAGCCCCCCCAGTAGAGTTTATAAACACTGGTAAGATTCCCTCTCAGAGCAGTGCCAGCTCTGCCTCCTTGTGCGAGAGAGAATCTAGTCCTTTAATCATCTTTGTGACCATTTTTTGTGGAGGTTTGCCAGCTTGGCTGCACATAATTCTACTTTCTCGAGCTACTTACATGATATGGATTCTCTTTATATTCTTTCTGTATTTCCTTCACAGTCTGGTCTGTGTCATACGTATTAATTTCACACGTGTGTGTGTCGCTGAGTCAGTGTGGTCAATGTTATGTTGGCTGAAGGCAACTGGTTTGTCTGGGGTGTTCAGGGTGGACTGGAGCTTCCTAAGCCTGCTCGGGTTGCAAATGTAGTGAGAAGGTAGAACATCTACCCCTGTCACTTGCCAGTGCTTGCAAAACCGTAGCATTTCACCCAATCCATGAGTCGCACGATATTTAAGACACAAGAGGCTTCAGAATGCAAATTCTGTCGTTTTGTTTAGCAGAACTGGCCAATTAAACAACAGAAATGCCCCCTTGAGACACACGTGGCCAATTCTTCCTTAATGTCATTCTGATGCTGAATCCAAACTGCGTGAGTAGAGGAAGGAAGGAAGGAGTGAGGGGGACTGCGTGCCCTCGAGAGCCTCTGCTTGCTCTGTGAGTGCTCGCAGGAATCCAGCGCTACTACGAGCTGGAACGCAGGAAGCCCTTGGCTGCAGCTGATGGGAAACACGTTGGCCTCTGTTCCCGCTCCCTGTCAGTTCAAATGAGAGTTACTCATTGAGTCCCCCTTTCTCTTTCTCCTCCTGGCAAATAAGGAAGCTTTACAGCATCTTTTTGTTGGTTTATTTGCGCCGTTTCCTCCCTTCTGTTGTCCTGTAAATTGATTATAACAGCTGTAAATTGGTGTATCACTGTATAAACTTGCAGAAGATGTAGGCAAAGGATTTTTTTCTATTGTGGAAAACAATCCGCCAGAAGTGGTGGTAGTCAAGTGGGAAGCTAGACTGTGCCCTGGGGGACTGTTGATTTGTTGTTGGCAAATTCCTTTTACATTTCTTTTTCTCCTCTACAGAAGAGGGAAAAAAAAAAAAGTAATAAGACTTTTTTTTTTCCTTTTTTTTTTTTTTTTTTTTTTTTTTTTTTTTTTTTTTTTTTTTTTTTTTTTTTTTTTACTTTGAAGCCCTGCTAGAACTATGCAAGATAAACATGTTATTGGCTGCTGTTATAACTACTGGTACATCAGTATATTTTTTGTATCTTTTAAACTCAAAAATTCCAAATGCTAAAACAAGCATCTGAATATTATTTCTTGTCCTCTGTAGAAACCCAGTGAGTGGGGGTAGCCTAGCAGGGAGATGAGAGGTAACCGTGCATTTTGGAGCCTGTCTTCATGCCTGGACTGCTTCTAGCCTTGGAACAAGGCTCGGTGCCGGATGGAAGGATGTGAATCGTTCTTCCAGTGTCCTGCAGCAGATACAAGTGAGGTCTGCCCTGCTGCTGGAGTGCCGCCCTGACGGGCCGCGCGCTGGGGCAGCCGCTGCGGTCACCGACGCTGTGAAACGCTGCGGAGAAGCCGCTGCCGTGGGAGAAGAGCGGCGCGGACCTGCAGTCCCTGCTGCGCACGGAGCAGCGCTACCCCGGCAGCTGCGTGTGCACGTGCACCCGTGGAGGGGACCAAGGTGGGAGGAACTGTGCCAAGCGTGTTGGGGAGCTTTCTACATCGTGTTGTGTCCTGTAAAGCTCCCTGGTAATGAGAGCATCCTGGATGCTCTGCAGATCCTAAGATCCAGGCTTGGGAGCGCCTCACCGCTGGCTTGTGTGGTGCTGTTAAGGGCTTTACTGTCAACCTGTGTTGCCACATTTGAAAAACAGCTGATTTAATGGAGGACTTAGTAAGTGGAAAGCTCAAAGCTGCTCTGAGAATGACAGCTGCTCAGTAGAATTTGCTGCAGAATCCTAGTTTTTGGTAAGAAGCTGTATGTTCCTGCTTGGACTAGAGGATTTGATTTCAGTCACCTCCTCACTGTGTTCTCAGATTATAGCTTAGTCTGAGATCAATGTAAAAACTGCAAAATGACCTCAATTTTTACTTGAGAAATCTAGGGCCGTAATGATCATCTAACTGCCTGTGTGTTGCTTCACCGAGTATTTTTGTTCCAATCCAAGCAATCCATATTTGCTTCTGAAAAGATATTCTGCTTTCTTGGGCTAAAAGCCCTCTTGAACTCACGACTTCCTCAGTTGGAAGGTATGTATGCAACATAATTAAATCATCCTCAGTCATCTTCTTGTTAAATGAAATAATGAAGCTTCAAGACTTTTGTTGCAAGGCATCTATATCTTTCCTATTTGAATGTTTTCTGTGTTGGCACTGATGTATATTTGTTGAAGTTTCCTACTAAAAAGGAGAAATTAGATTTGCACTTACTGAAATAATGAAACACAATTTTATCTAGGGATCTAAAAACACCGTGAAAGGAGAGAAATTTTTTCTTCAATTCTCTTCTTAGGTAAATTGAGTGGCCTGGGGGGCCTCAAGTGCATGGTTTGGTGAGACTATGGATTTGGATAAGGAAATTTCTGTTAGGAAGTATGGAGAACTTGGAGAACTCAGCCGAGGAAGGATATGCTTCTGGTTAAGCCAGCCGGCTTGGGTTGGTATGGTCTCGTTTTCATCCTTGGATTTTCCATGTGCGTCCCCGGCCTTGTTCAAACCTCTGTAGCCATCCGTGGAAGGAGATGTCCTCCCGGGCCCTGTCACTAGGGGCTGCCTATGGCAGAGGTCTGGGCGAGCAGGCCCGAGCCCCGGGCCCACCTCAGCAGGGGACATTTTTGTCCCTGTTTTCCCTCTCGGAGGAGAGAGGGAAGGTTTGCTTGGGTCTTGGTGCGTTCTGAAAGCTCAACGTGGCCTTAAGCACTACATGCCTGTGTCCCCGCTCCTGTGGGGAGGAGGCGTAGGCAGGACAGAGGTGCTGTGTGCTGGCACTTGGGGATGGCCGTGGAGGGGAGAATCCTGAACCTGGGCTCCAGCGGCTGAACCTGTCAACACTGGATCATTCCAGTGCCGTAGGGATGATGTCTGTGGAAAGCGTGCCATAAAGTGGAGATTAGGATGTCAGGATTAACCAAAATTAATCCCGGCATGCTTCTTGAAGAAATAAGTCTCCCTTTTCTGTGGTTTGTGTAAGCAATTTTTTGCTAGTGAGAGCATCCCAGAGGGTAAGAAGTTCCCAGTGCTACAGACACTTGTCTACCTAGCAGATTTTTTTATCCCATGATACATACATACATACGTGCGTCTAAATTGGCTGCTTCCTCCAACTGCATTTCTGAGTGCTGGTCTGAATTTTATTCTTTTTTATTTGTAATTGAAGTAGAGACAGATTTATTTGGAGATGAAAATTCTGCAGAGAGCCTGTGTGAAGGGAGGCAAGGGAAAAGTGTAAGTTGGCTTGCAGAACTTGGGAAACAACAGCTCTGGTGGCTGTTGCCGGTAGGTTAGGAGAAGGTCTGAACTGCGTGTCCTCCCAGATCTCCTAGTCTAGAAGGAAGAGCTCCCTCCTGCAACAGGTGTGGGTGACTGCCCTGCAAAGAGAGGCAAAAATGAGCCTTTCCTTCTCTGTTCTTCAGGTGCATATCCATCGGGAGCCCCTCTGCTAAGTGCCTGCTCCTCTCCCTTTACAATGCGCTGCACTGTCAGATCAGATCATCTGTTTATATTACTTTGGAATGGAAAAGAATAAAGGCAGCTTCTATAGAGAAGGACTTGAAAAGGCTCCATTCATTTTTCATCAGAGCTGCTGGAAACCTTCTCGCCCCTTCCTTTTCCTTCCCCAGTCCCACCCTAAAATGCTCCCCTCTTCCTTTGTCAGGGAAGTGTCAGATTTGACACCTTTGCAGCAAGGTACAGAAATGCAAATGGAGAAATCCAGCAACACCTAATCAGAGGATGTAAACTTTCTGTGAACCTAATTTGTGGATTAAGAAAAAAGCCTTACTGCTAACACATTTCTAAAACGCTTTT
>JASSRY010000665.1:166410-178269 GCA_032466555.1 Tinamus major | reverse complement strand
TAAATTGTGGTGGGTGTAAGATGTTAGATTAATGGGTGAATTGCTCCTTAGGCATCAGTTTACTGTCCTCTAGCTTATGTTTACCCTAACAAATACAACCTGCTTAGGTGGCAGACCAAGCAGAGCGCTGTCTTCTCTCTGCTCCTCTCCCTGTTGTCTCTTCACAAATGGAAGTGTGTGTTGTGGTTAGTCTCCTACCTTGTCTCTCTTGGAAATGAGTCCATCTCCCAGAACCGAGGTACAGAGGATCTGGCCTGGGGCAGGATTGCTGGGAGCTGCAGGCACTGAGCGAGGTGAATGAGGAAGACTGGTGGGGAGGTTTGCAGCGTTTCTCATCACACTCATCATGGTTCCTTTTAGTGCTATTGATTTCTCTTGTGCTATTGATTTCTCTTCTGTTATAAGCACAAATGTTTAACCCTAATGCTTAAATACTGCTCTTCACCAGGCTGTGTCTGTTACTGCACAGACACCATTTGCTGTCTTGAGCCCTGAGCTTCTCTTGCTCCTCTCAAAAGCCATAAGGCTTTTCCTAAACTTCCATTTATCAGCACTGCTTGTGTTCATCAGCTGGGGCACAGAATAACAGGTCATGCCACCAACAACGTCACTGTGGCTGTATCCTTGTCAACAGTGACGCTTGCATCACTGGTCCTCCTCTTTAAGATATTGTTCTTGGTTCCAAAATTACTTCCTTGTATCCTTGTGAATATACATTTACATACATTTTTCTCTAGAGATGGTGCCAAAGCACAATCCTAACTAAGGCTGAAAGCTTTTTCTGAGCGCATGCCCTTCAGAAGATGTCCTTCCTGACCTGCAGGATTACTCCCAGCCTGTGCTTCTGTCAGCGACACTGCACGTTTGTTGACAGGACACAGGTTTTATTTTTACCAGATTAACGTGTACATAATCAGGCTCTGAACTTTGCTCTGGTGTTTTGTGAAATGCTCTGGTAAATGCCTTTATTCATAGTCCTTTGCATGTTGGTATTCGCTTTGCAAATTAGACATCTGTAAGTGGGGAGAAAACTGTATTCTCGAGGGCAGGTTTGTAAGGGCCTTTTGGCAATGCCAAGGCTGGCATTAACTGTCAGTTTTGGCAAACACTGTCCTTCTCTAAATCAGAATGATATTTTTTTTTACAGACTGAGACCAATACCCTTTGCTTGAGGTGACTGTTCTCCCATGGTCTCATGGGCTGGCTTTTGGTTGCGTGGGCTGTGCAGTTGTGCAGCTCCCCCTCGGTGTGCAACTCAAAGTAGAAATCAATTGCCAGGTCATTTGGTACCATCTTGTTTTTCTAACAAATTAGAAAGGCCATATTTTGGTTTGGGGGATTATTTGTTTTTTTTTTCTAAGCCCTGGAGTAAGGGCAGCGCTGTCCTCTGCAGCACGCCTTGTTTTACGGAGCATATTAGCAAAGGGTTCATTTGCATGATGAATTCAGGAGCTGGCTTAATAGGTTTCTGAAAATGGCTAGTTTGGGGGAAGCTGTTTTACTGGCTTGTAGGGATTACTTGATGTTCTCTAAGCTCCAATAAAAACTTAGCACAGACATGGCTTCTGTGTCTTTGTAATTAATGGGCTGAGCAAGTGCCAGATTTGCACATACATACAAGCAGAGACCTCAGAACAGAGCAGTAGGACCAGATCCACTAGAGGCAAATTAATGTTGTTCTGTCAAATAAAAATCACAATGATATACAACCTAAAACTGTAATTACAGGGCAGCTCTGAAAGCTGAACACAAGCTGAGAAAGCAGCAGCTGGGTGCACTGAGATGCTGTAGGGGGTTTTCTTCCCTCCTGCCCCTCTCAGAGATGTGGTGTGACTCTCAGTGCGAGCAGGGGGGCTTGTCCCCACAGCTGACTCCTGTGACTACTGCACCACCTCAACCAGTTGCTAATCAAAATAGTGGAATGGTAGGTAGAAGATCAGCTATAACAAGTATAAAGAAGAAATTAATTCTTCAGTTGCACGATTTGCTGCGTGCCTAGGGTCAAACCCTTCACTGCAAGATATGTGCTCAAGCAGTTGGTCAACACCAAACCACCCACAATTGCTTGTTCTGGACTTAGAGTTGCTGTGGAGGCTGCTTCCTGTCTCTAACACTTGTAATTAGAGACAAGCCCGGGGCAGAAACAAGACTGATTCCTTGATGAGCTCCTTTGGAGGATCAGAAACGACAGAGCAGGTGGCTTTGGTGCAAGTTCCGAGGTGTGTTTGAGTTGGGTGGAGTCAACCCTCAGCCTAGACCCTATGTGTTGATATGAGCAGTCCTTCTAGGGGCTTTCATCATGGAAAAAAGAGTAGAAGAGACAAGCTGAGGGATAGATGCAAGAGACACTTAACCATGTACCATGTAAATATAGTGCCTGAAAGAGCATTCAGTCTTTTGGACGGCATGTCTAGGAAATCCATGTGCCTAGCAAGGAGTTATCCACAAGTTGTCACCAGGAGACTTGTATGGGATTATCTGAAACCCTCCCATTCCTGGAGCTGCTGTAGGTCTTCATGTAGGTCCTTCTTCCTTGGTCTGTACTGGTCTTGTAGGGGTGGGCAAGAATCCTTCTGTCGGGTGAAGTGCTGCCTTTGCTACCATGGTCTCCTCGTGAGCGCAGCCCTCTATCAAGTGGAGACTTGCTTTCAATTTTCCTTTCAGCTGAGGCAATCTCCTATCCCTGGAGCAGAACCGGCTGGCGCATCTCTCTCCGAGCTCCCCCTCTCTTCTTCGGACTGCTGCGTCCACTGGAAGGAAGTGGAAGATCCCCAGGGCCAGAGGAAAAGCCAGCAAGGGAAAACAGGCCCTGTTGGCTAGTGGTTAAGGGAGGGGGACTGTGGCCCAGGTGGGTGCTCCAAGCACTGCCTGTTCATTTTGTGCTGTGCAGCTGAGCCAGGACGAGGCTTTACGATGTTTGTGTTCAGGCCCGAGCGGGGAGCACGCGGCTCTAGTGACGTCCTTCTCTTTGTTGTATCAATAAACTTATTGGCACAGAGTTCAGGTGAAGGAGGAAGGGATCTGGAAAATGATTGAACTGAATTCGTTTCCTGTCACTTTCCCAAACTATCCCACTGCCTGAGGCGCCCCAAGACCAGATGGGCCTCATCGTGATGTGTCACGAGGAACTGCAGTTCTGGTGCTGGTAGCAGGTTGCTGTGCCATCCTGAAGTGGCCCCGTGAGCAGGGCTGATGCGACGAGGCTGCGTTTGAGCAGCTCATCGCTAATTGCTGGGGCAATTCACCATATTATTCACTTTTACAGATTGATGCAAATTCCCCTCCCTTTGGACTATCCAGACTTTTGTTTCGATGCCTTTTTTGTGTCTTTGTATCCTGCTGGACAAGTCACCTGTGAAAGCAACATCAAGCTGCCCCTGGGCTTCGGATACGCTGGGTACCAGCTAACGGGCAGGAATCTGAACTAGTGTCAGCTGCCAGCGCAGTAGTGGTCAGGACCTGTGGCCATGAGAAGAGTCTGAAGAAGGTAGGCCAATGTCCATATTCACAAAACATAGAGGAATTTCATTTCCTTGTTATTCTTTTTCCTTCCCTAGTTTTTTGTTAAGTTTAGCTGGAGGCTGGCCAACCGTCCCAGAATTTACTGGAGGAGGAACAACAGGCTGATGAAGAGACCGAGGCTTGCAGTGAGATTGTATCCTTAGAGGAGATGGAAAAACAGCCCAAGGAAACCAGCATTTTAGTTTTACCTTTGGCTTCTTATCTGGCCCATAAACGCAAGCAGATCTTAAACCCAAGCATCACAAATATGTCACCATTGCTCAGGTTATAGCTAAGTTCAGCATTTTCCTGTCAGCTTAATTGCTTTAACCATCTTCACTTCTTTAAATTCTTTGAAGTACAGTCTTCGTTTTATGGACTCTTTGCCAAGTTATTCAATTTTAATGTGGTTGGAACTGAGCTTTTCAAATGAACCTCAAACACAGTAAAAACTTAATTCCTTGGCCTGCCTTTTTTCTTTTTTTTTCCCCTAGCTATGAATGAGATGAACAGAACGAGGCAAATGTGAAGACTTTGTGCGTGTGAGCCCTGCTGAACAGACGCGTGCTCAGCGGTGCGGAGCTGCCGCAACGTCCCCTGGCTGCTCTGCAGGCAGCTGGTGACGCTCCAGGTTTTCCAGGAAGCCCTGTAAAGTTTTCTCATTTCTCTCCTAAAGTCCGGGTTGCTACAAGAGGCTTGTTTTCTAGGGAATTGTATTCCCTGAAGCTGAATGAGTTGTCATGATGTAGCCCTGTCTTCTGGGGGTCAAAAGAGACGGCAGGGCTGTGCTGAGGTTGTCCTGGGGAGGCAGGGTAATGGGTAACCGCAGCAGAGCCCTCCTGTCCCTCAGCTGCTCATGACCTGTCTGCGATGTGATTCATTTGGAGAGACAGATAACGCCCTTTGCCAGGAGAAGCAATATCTCAGTAGGAGGTGTTTCTGACAAATGCTCTACAGCTCTAATTTACCTTTGATGGGTCTCCAGGGTTTGTTTGTTTGTTTGTTTTTTGTTTGCACTGAGTCATCTTGTGTATAAGATAGTAGAAACATGTTCAGCTGGACTTCTGAGCTGCCCATTTCCAATGTTACCAACGCACTGCCAGCAGAACCTTCTCACAAAGAGAAGTGGGGTTGTTCTCTCCTTTTTCAAAATGTTTATTAATGTCTATCCCTGTTCCAAATTGTAAAGGAAGAAATGTGGGTTTGTAGCATGACTGCCTTTATTCCCTGCCTTTGCCAAAGGGGGATATACAGGCAGTTCACTTGGTCTATGAAATACACTGAGGAGCTGAGGTGCAGGAGAGAAGAACTGGTCTAATGTAGTTTTTCCGTCCCTGCTTGCTGGAAACATGAAGAGTTGGGATGTCCTTCCCTCCTGTTTGCAGGAACTGAGACACCTGAGAGAGGATGGTGACCATGCTGCCACGTCCGTGGGGTATTGGGGCTACAACGAGGAGAGGAGGGACCTCTTCCAGGTTACGTGCTCAAGATATGGGAGGGCTAAGCCCTGTGCGTGGTGTTTTCAGAAGGGCTGCTGCTCTGGGCCTGTGCTTAGTGCAGGGTGCAGGGTGCTGGGTGGCCCTGTTTGCTGCAGCCAGAACTTCAGCATCTGCTTCAGAGATCCAGAAATGGGCAAGGGGGGTGTGTGTGGGGTGGGGGCTGCATTCCCTGCCACCAAGCTCTCCAAACTGTTATCTGTTATTGCAGGAGATGACAAGAAGAAAAGAAAAAGATCGCTTCCCCCTTCAGAGGTACAGAACAGACTGCAAGGCCAGACTATAGCCAGGATGAGAGATGCTGGGCCAGTCTTTGCTTTTAATAGCCACATCCTGCCTCTTATAGGACACATCTGGAGGTCACACCAAGTAGGTGAGTTAAAGAAGTATGATGCAAATGCCTTGCTACTTATATGATTGTGTGATCCTTCGCTTGCAAGCGTGCCAGTGACGCTTGTGAAACCATATCCTCTCTCAGGGCTTCCTTGCTGCTGGATTGTTTTGTTAGAGCACTAAAACTCGATGTCTCGTCTTCTGTCTCGAAGCAGCCGTCTCTTTTGTTGGATGATCTGTCAGCTGCTGTCTGACGTCCATCCTGCCATTCCTCTCCCTATTCCAAGAGAGCCCTTGTGATACAATGGCAGTCACACCTCTGTGTATACGATGTCACTGATAAATTCCAGTCTGGCTCGAGCAGGATGCGTGGCCCTGAGACAGCCCTTTTGAAGGTCTGCCGTGATCTCCCCTTGCCAGCTGGCTCGGGGGTATGTTCTGTATTAAGGCTCCTTGATCTGTCTGCTGCTTTTGACACTGTTGACCGTGATGTCCTTGAGGAATGCCCTGAGCAGATGGTGCATCTGTCTGGGACTGCTTCAGGTTGATTCAGATCATATCTTAGAGAGCTGCAAAGTTGCCTGTTACATGTTCCAGTCCTTCCCGCAGGTTTCTGTTTGCTGCATGGCTCTGTGAGGGAGCCCTCCAATTTTGCTGCTATTGATTTATTTTGGCTAAGCTGGTGAAACACTCGCTTACTTCTGTCTGCCTTCAGGCATTCCCCATTTTCCCTGCTCCTTTCCTCAGCCTGTCACTCCAGCAAAACAGGGGCATCTCTGCAGCTCTCTGGATGATATGTCAGTGCCAGTAGTGTTGGTCTTGGCAGTAGTGTCCTACGAGATCCAAGGAATTCAGAGCTCTTGCCAGTCTCAATAAGGGAAGGATACAAGTGTATGTTGCTCCAGTTGTGCAAAGCTGGTTATTACTATCTCTGCCACCAGCTAGTCAAGCTGCTGACCGTGTGTGCCATGCACAGAATGACTGATCTGACTCCGTACAGAGCCAGCCTGGGGCTGGCAGCTCCTTAGGCTTGCAGTTCTGTGCAGAGGTGTCAGTGCAGGACTAGCTGGGGTTGGACACATCAGAGACTTCCACAGGGTATAGCCCCACATTAACAAGCCCTTCTGAAACCCAGAGTGCTGGACAGTCACGCCAAGCTGTGGGCTGCTTGTATGAAGCAAGTATTTCTGATAGCTGGGACGTTCTCCTGTACGTACAGCCTGTAAAACCACACGTAAGCTGGTTGCCCTTTGCCTCAGGGCTTTGAGTGAGGCAGCTTTAGCACAGCCTCCGTTTGGACAGGCATTCCCTGTCTTCTTTCCAAGGTCTGCAGTGCCAAAGCGAGTGGTGCTGTCAGCCAGTGACTCATGTGATTGTTATGCCAGGCCCTGCCTTTGCTCCTGGAAAACCTCAGGGCTGTTGGCCCCTTGGGCCACTGTGTGATAGAGACCTGCCAGAAGTCCTTAGTACTTGGACTGTGCAGTCTCTCACTTATCACCTGCTTGTTAGTACAGCATGAAGTAAATTTGGGCTTTTCATAGTGTTTGAACGTCATTCTGTCCTCCACCATGTCGTTTAGTGGTGTGACACTACAAGGACTGATAGAGCAGTGTACACCTTTGGGCCATAGCTGGTCTTTGCACATGTGCAAGAGCTGCTGCCAAATAAAATGGACCTCTAATTTCAGTTAGAGATGATTGGCTGAGTTTTATTTTTGAAAGACACAGACAGAGATTATCTTTCTTTAATTCAGCAAGTAGAAGTTAGTTGTAATTGAATGTGCCTACCTTATACATAGCACTTTTGTTCTCTGAGTCACAAATGCCTAAATACTTCCATAGATTGGAAAAGTGAGGTGGAGAAGTGGCATTGCTTCCCTCAAAGCCACACAACTGGGGTATGTGGGAATGGCCTAGCTCTTGTGTTGCTGCTGTGTGTCCTTCCTAAGACATGACCCATGCTGTTTCTTTATGTATCCTCTTTTTTTCACTCCAGCCTATAGCAAAGGGATGGAGGAGCAGTGTCTTGGGGCAGACTGGGTTGGTGGGCTTGATCCAGAAGACAAGGCTCCACAAATTCCTGTACTTAGTAACAACACTCTGTCAGACCTCAATGGACTAGGCAGACTTTTACAGGAATAAGTGTTGTTTTAATAGGTTTCTTGCCATCTCTAGTACAGGTACTAAAAATATACCTTCTCCCCAAGGATGGCAAATGCTGCTGTCCCTCGTGCTTTGAATGTGTGTTGTGCAAATTCTTGTGACCCAGAGCAGCTACTTCAGGTTGAAACCCCGGAGAGGTCTTACGCTGACTACATACTGTACCTGAACTTTATCATTAGCAAGGCAACCCCAGCCCGTCTATCATTACATTCCCTGTCTGGAATTCACCACGCAAGCAATAGCAGTGTAATAAAAGCCAACAGACAATGTGGTTGCTTTACGGAGCTTTGAAGTGGAGCGTCTGGCACTTTGCCACGCTCCTGTTGGGGCTCGGCCGTTCCTACGTCTAGAATGTGGAGCGAGCAGATGGGTTTGGGTGCTGTTCAGCCCCTGCTTTTGCTGCTTCAGCGTGGTTGCCTGAGGAAATGAGAGCAGGGCAATCACACTCAGTGTGTATGTGTGTGTGTATGCACCCCCTCTCCTGTTCTCTGCTCCCAAATGGTTGGAACCTGTTGGGGCACTTTCAGAGGCATTTGGCAGAAAGTTAGATATGTTTAATACCTTAAACTCTTAGAGGTTTGTGAAAATAAATGGTAGAGTGCAAGAAAGAGGTGCTGCTTGTGTCCCCATTGCAGTGGCAGCTCAGCCTACCTTAGATGTCAGAGGGTCTACACACCTCCATGCTGCAGTTTGATAGAGATGTGCTGATTTCAGTGGTTATGAAACTACTTTGTCTAGTTCTGTCCTCCTCTTTCTTTAGTCTATCCCCTTGTTTCTTCATGAAATCTATCTTCTGAAACCCCAGTTAGGTACACACTGAAATCAGCTTATCTTCTTGAGATCTTCATGTATAAACTCCAGGCTGAAATTTGATGATTCTGTGGAAATCTAGGGGGCATTTGTCTGTCCTTCCAGTGGGCTACATCTTGGCAGTAGTACTCATGGTTTTTCTTTTACCTCATGTTTGACCGAGTCGAGCTTCTCTACCTTTAACAGGACTTAATCTTGGGCTAAATGCTGTGTGCTGTAATTTAAGCTGCGTGGCAGAATCTGGCCTATGCAGAGCAGACCTGGTGCCTGTCTATTTTCATGGCTCCTCTTAAGTATAACTGTGCCACGTAAAAACAAATCTCATGATCATTTGAAGCCTGGGAAGGGCCTGGAGTTAGAAGCAATTGATTTTGCACTTTTACCAGCCCTTCACACAGTGTGAAGGAGAAGGGGGAAAGACACAGTTCATTCAGACACAAGTTATGAATGCTCAGGGGAAAAAACTTGCCCTTCTGTTTGGTGTTGATTGACTGATTTCCAATCTAAATGAGACAGATGTAGGAGACGGGTGCCAGGAAGAGGAGCCGCTCGGGCAGTCTCGCCAAGGAAACCAGCGCCAGGAAGAGGACAGTGGCCAGCTGTCCAGCATGGTTCTCCCTGAAGCTGCTCTTGGAGCTGCTGCTTCCAGCTAGGCTCTTAGCTCTGTGCTTGGAGATTCCTTCACGTTGGTTCAAGTCTGGTTTCAGGGTTTCGCCAGGCTTTTGCAAGGAATGTATTGACCTGAAGGGAGGAAGGAAGAGAGGCACCTTTCTGAGAGGAAGGTACATGCAAGCCCTGATGTTTCAATAACTCCCCTCAGGGAATCTTATCAGCACCAGGTACTGGTTAATATCCCTGCTTGTGTGCCCTTCCTTTTCAGAGCACAGCAATTGGATCAAGCGTTTGCCCCAGCTGCCTAGCAATTTCAGATTAACCTACACTTAGTGTATTTACCTTCCTGGCTGTCTCTGCTGCACGGGGCGTACAGCAGCTGCTGTGCTGTGGTGCACTATAAACACAAGGCAGGTGTTAACTGGCATCCCATCTCGAATGTCACGTATAATTGCAGGAGATGGCCAGAGCTGTGCCAGCTGGGCGAGTCCCTTGTGTGTTTTGGGGGATAGTATATTCCTGTAAATCTAGATTGCCAGGCCACACAGAGACACTTTCTCCCCAGGTTGTTTCCCACCTGTTACCACTGTAGATAAGCCCCTCGCTGCACACTCATTTCAAATGGGGGGATTTAAAAACCCAGCCCAATGTATAACCCTGCCGTGCTAAGGATTCCTGTGGGGTATCAGTATAGGCACAGGGAACAGGCACACAGTAGTCATGCTGTTTCACAGACCAGCTGACCTAACAGATCCGAGTTTGTCTGACCTTGATTAATAACCTTGTCAGGCTTTTGCTGCATAGGAATTTCTAAATGCCAGATGCATCCTTGGGATTTTCAGTGTGGGGATTTGGGGATACTCAGAGCAGGTTGTTCATAAGTGGAGCACAACCTGTAGAGGGAAATCTTAGTTGATGCCAGCTGTTTCCATGCTTTTGTTTTTTCTCCCAGCTGTGTTGTATCTACATTAATGAATCAGTCTCCCAAGGCAGATATGGTGCTCACCTGTGCCAAATTGATATGCAAAAGGACTTCTTTTAAAGAGGACAGCATGAAGCTATTCCTTCCCTGGTGTGCCTGGGATACACCACTCTCTGAGAGATACTTTGCTTGCTTTTGCAGATCTGTGTTCATGTAACACCAATGAAGAAACCACCCAGGAAGCAAGTAAGTGTTTCCTGTGAGTTCAGTTGTAGGTGCCTCGGGAATAATGGATGTGGTGAAAAGGTCTGTGTAGACCCTGGATTGGATTAGAACACCACGTTCTCCTGGTTTGGGGATAGAGAAGGATAGATGAAGTGTTCAGACTCAACTCTGAAATCAGTCCTATCAAGAGCCACAGCTGATTGGATCTGAGAAGATCATGGAGTCCCCGAACAGGCAAAATGAGATATGCTTCTCTCTGGGGGCAGGTCTGGGAAGGGTGCTAAAATGCTGGGCAACAAAATATAGGCCCTAACCACATCACGTCTTCTCACTGATAGATTTCCAGAGGTGGAGGGACACTCAGAGCCACAGTGCTCTTGTTTTGAGGTGGGGGACACTATGGCCAAGCTGTACATTTACAGCTGCTTTTGATTTGGAAGGAGGTCTCAAACCCAAAAGAAGACCTTTGTTATCTGTTTGAAAAAGGAAGCTGTGGTTTGACTTCTTGAGCATGCAGCATTCCAGGCTGTATGAGAGAGACAGTTCTGTCCTGTCACATAAGCCTCTCTGAAGGCCAAAATTAAACTGCCTTTAAACACTGTCACTTTGAAAATGAGATAAGGGCAAATACTTCTTTGTAGCTCCCCCCAAGTGCACTGGATTCCTAGGTATTTGATATACTGAAGCAATTGGGTCTCCCAGCGTCTTCCTGTCGGCCAGGCACAGCCGTGCGCGGTTAAGCCAGGCTGCTTACCAAAAGGAAATTTGGACCAGCACAGTGTTCTTTGAAGGCAAATGTAACCCTTTGATTGACAGCACTAAATCTGACTGGATTTAGAGCAAGAACCTAAGCAGGAGCTCTCAGAAATTAAAGTTTCTGTAGTCTTCCTTGTTTGGTCCTGCTTCATTGTGGTTTTATTATGTATGGGTTGTACTTAGGCAGTAAAATCAGTACTGGGTACTCTGATTCTTCAAGTCTGGTCGCTGATGGGAACACAGAGGTCTAGAGGTGTGGGGAAGGGAAATCCAGATCTAGTCCCTTCCAAAGGAGAGTGAGGAATGAATGTGTGTGTAGGGACATTTCCCTCTTGCCATCGGATCGCACTGTGGCGAGTGGGGCATTGTGCTCTGGAAGGCTCCTCCATGTGTTCTCCCTTCTCCTTGCCCATCAGGGATGGAAAGCTGCATTAGGAGGGTTCTTGCTCTCATCTAATTGGATTCTTGTGCTTCTGTAAGCTGGAGGCCAGATATATCAGACGTAGAATAAGGTGACCAAAACCTCGTGCAGAGAATTCTCCTGTGTTCCTCTGTTGTTTTGCCACATTTATAACTCCCTACAGTAGTCTTGATTTTTATTTTACTTTATTTTTCTTCAGCCAGAGCACCATCTGTCTTGAACTGGCTCTGTGTTTCACTCCAGCGATGGGAACTTCTCACTGTCAGTTGCAAAACCTCCTTTGTAGCTGGTTTGTGGAGGATACTGGATAAGACAGACTCACACTAGGAAACTTGGTCAGCAAGGTAGCGAAGGTTTGTTTGTTTGTTCCGGTTTAATTATGTGGCTTCCCTGCAAAATCTCTACCAGTTATACCAGCATGAAAGTGCTGTGCAAATGCAGCTGATTTTGCTTGTCTAGTTTGATTCCACTCTTGGATTTGGCTATAGCGGGGAGTTCTGCCAGTACAGTTATACCAGCAAAACTGGTATGTGTGGGTGAGAGCTGCTGGAGGCATGTGAATTGACTGGCAGCTAATACACCACATCTCCTTGTTCAGTCACTGCTGTCCCCAGTGGCATG
>JASSRY010000665.1:152572-166310 GCA_032466555.1 Tinamus major | reverse complement strand
GTCTTTGTGTTCTGCACAAGCCATGGTGAAAGGGATTGATATTTATGATTTCTTCAGACTACCTGAGGAGTTAGGGCATACCAGAAAATGACAATGAGGAGTCTGATAACCCGTTCAGTGTGACTGTTTCCCTTATGCTCCATTTCTTTTGCTGTTGGAGTAGTTGTTTCTTTATGTTTTACTACCACGGGTTTTACTGTTTCTGCTAGTCTTATTATTTTCACCTTGTTGTTGCTTTTTGTTGTGGAAAAGCATCGGGAGGCACTTAGGAACAGTTATTTTGTGGACTGTCTTAGTCTAGTCATGTTTTACTGTCTGATTTATTTATTTATTACTCTTTTTTATTTCACAAGTAGTTTGATAGGCAGATGTTTTTCACGCATGTGCATATAGGTAAGTGCAGTCATGCATGCAGACATGTGTATGCCTACACATACCCATATATCTATAGCTATCTGTATAGAAAGAGAGCAAGGCAGACAGGCAGTCACATTAAGGATAGGCACAGCGCGCTGAAGAAGCTGTTACATGGGGAGTTATTGCAGTGCCCCCAATACGTGTGTCTGTTGCCTTAACATCCTTATAGGAAGAGGCTTTTCCGTGCGTTTGGAGGCGTTGTCCTAGATGGCAGCAATGTGCCGTCCCTGGCGCTCTGCCCGCCAAGCCCTGCCGGAGGCTGCGGAGCAGAAACCTGCATGTGGCCCATGTGGATTTTGGTGCCTTGGGACCCGTCCAGCTGAGGACTGGTAAGTGCTGCCCTCGTGCACCGGAAGGCTGCTGGCCCTTCAGGTGGAGCAGTGTGTTCTTGGCGGGCAGATCCTTCCTGCTCAGACTTGCTGCTCCATACCCAGTGGTGGTGTGGGCTGGCTTTCCAAATGGACCCATCAGCCAGCTGGAGAAACGCCTGCCCTGGCTTTGGGAAGGCTGGAGAACTGTCTGTGCTGGGCGAGGCCTCTCTGATCTGTGTGCCAGGAGCAGGGCAGAGACACAGGCAGCTGCCTTAAAGGTGAAAGGTGTATAAATTTGCCCCTGGAGGGCTGGGATTAAAGCTGTGAAACCAAAAGTTTTTGGAAGCACTTTAGGCTCAATCTGGAATAGCCCTACTTCCCTCCCAAAATCAATGGGAGATCATAGGCTCCGTCTACAGCAGTGTTCAGTGTTCTTGGAGCAGTTGTGTGGTTTTTGAGCCCATTTCCTAATTCTCACTCCTGATGGTTGAGTCCAGAGCGCAGCTGTTGTGCACAGTGTTCCTGCTAGCAGCAACTCGATCAGAAGTCCTGCTCTGAGTTTGTGCCCATGTACTCTGATCGGGGAGGAGGACCCAGTGGTGAGAAGCAGTGGCTGGTGCTCTGGGCAGCTGTGAAGCACATGCACGCTCAGGGAGTTGGTCCAGGTGACTCAGTCTAGCTGGCAGTAAAATCTCGAGCTGCATGCAGGGGAGATGTAGCATCCTCAAAGACAACTGCTGTGGCCAACAGATCTGCTCTGTGACGTGTAATCATTGCTCATGGAGACAGAGCCCTTGAGCTTACGTGACCTTGAGCCCCTGGTGTGTAGCGGCCTCAAGTGGGTGTTGAGGGTTAGCTCTTCGGGGGCAGGAGGTCACCCTGCTTCGTGTCTCGCATGTTGCCCAACTGCCACTCTGAAACGTTGGGATGTTCCACTTTGGGGCTAGCCCTTCCCTCTCTGTGTTGGGAAGAAGAGAGGCTGCTTTCTCCGTATAGCAGTCTGTCTGGTGAGACCTCCAGCAGGACATGCTGAGGTTGCCTTGGGGTTGCTGTGAGCTGGGAAGTTATTATAGCCCTCCTGGCATCCCTGTCACCCTTTGTTGTTGTATAACTTCATGGTTCTGATGGGCAATAAGAGTCTCGCTGCTGGCCTGACCGTACAGCAGCCAATACAAAGAGAAGAGATGGCAGGAGGGGAAGGCAGTGGGATGTGGTGGATACGGGGCTAAAGATGGTCTGGTGGGGAGTGGAAACCAGATAAGAATGAGAGGGGCAGGAAGGCTGGACCCAGTGCTAGCAGCATGTCAGGGAAGGCCCCGGTGGTAACAGGCACATCTGTGTGGAGCAGCACTGAAGAGGTAGTGCTGGAGTTGGAAGGACAGTGGAGATGTGATTCATATGGTAGTCAGATGGAGAGCTGCTGCTTAAATCCTCTCTCATCTCTTTAATCTGGGCAATACTTGGCCTCCTGGTAGTGCTTTTCATCTAGAGGTCTCACACATGGATAGAAACATCCTCCAAACAGGAGCTGGGAAAAAATCAGGTGAGGAGAGAAGGTGGGGATTGGAGTTGGGCCAGGAACAGAGCAGACGTGGTGTGAGGCTGTACCCTGGCCGCTGCCCTTGCGGCACCACCGCAGCGGCCTCCAACACCCGGTCCAAGGCCACGGAGCAGAGAACGGCGCTGGCAACCTCGAGGTTCCCCTCTTGTGCTCCAGGGCTGTGTGGAAAGCTCTCCACGCGGGGACTTGTCTGTGCATTCGCATCCCTGAATTCTCACAGCTGGGGGAGACTAAAGATTTGGTCTGATGCAGGGATCCTCTAATGGGTGCGTGTTTGGTGTGCAGTGTAAAACGTTGGGGAGGAGGGCAGCATAGGCTGGTGGTGTTGTCCTTTTCCCCAGAGAGTTTTGACAGCACCATGTAGAACCTGTCTCTCTATGCATTGCTGTAGTTGTGGTCAGTGGTCTGGATGGTTCCTCTATCAGGCCTATCAAAAGAATCTTGTGGCATTTCTTGGCAGTGCAGGGGGTGGTGGGTGCAGTTGATGTCCTTCCCGGGCTGCCTGTTCTCACAGTCTCCCCGTTGGGAAGGCTGAACAGCTTGAAATGTTTGGTTTTCTACTCCAGTACCCACGTAAGCTAAACATTCATAGTGCAGGGCAGGGGAGAGAGAAGTTTGACGTCGTTTCTGTGCTGTTCCTCCCACTGCTCCAGACTGACCCCAGGTGGCTCCAGCTTCCCTTTCTGCAAGAGATGCTCTGTCTCCAGGGGCTCAGCAAGAGCCTCCTGGCTCACTTCACTGTCCTGTTCAGCATCTGCTGTCTGAACAGGTGGAAATGATTCTTTTTGTCTTTCCTCCGTGGTCCGTAGCGGGTGGAAAGAGCCAGCTGGAGCAGTGTGAGATGGTGAGATCCTCTGGAGAGGCTGCTGAGGGACGGGAAAGCTCGCTCCTGTGCATGGCTTATGTTGCAGGCCTTGTAGGGAAGGTGGCCTCCTCCCTGGCATGATCCCTGTTCATCCACTGGTTTCCTGGCACAACAGGCAGTGGTTGTCTTAGGGCTTCCCTCACCTTGTGCCTTTGTGGTCACATAGGGCTTGCTTCTAAATTTCATAGATTTTTCACTGAAAGCCATGTGAAGCACTATGGAACAAGGAATGAGGGAAGCCTGGAGGCAGGAAGATATTCCAAGTCAGCAGTCAGAAATGATGCTCACGGCCCCAAATCATACGAATTCCACCTCCTGAAGGGACTGCATCTCGCCTGCTCTGCAGGGAGATGTAGCAGCTAGAGCTTAGCTGGGGGCCCTGCCTTGGCCCTTCCCGGGGCTCCTGGCTGGTCCCCTTGGGGGTTCGCTAGGCCGGCAGCCCTGCGAGGGTCCCGCAGAGCCCGGGAAGGAGGGCGCGGGGGAGCCGGGCCGGGCCCGTGGAAGTGCCTGCGTGGCTTGTGGAAAGCCTTGTTTCATGGAGCTGAGGAAATCCTGTGCTTCCAAAGACGCAGAGTGTGAGAGATGCCGTAAAAGCCTGTATCAATAAAAATAAAAGTGAGAAGGCAAGCACTTGATTAGATTACTGTGGAAGGCAGTAAACTGGCTCTTTATAGTACAGGACGGTGTTTATGGAGGGGTAACAGGATCGGCCTCTCTGTTTCTCCTCTCTGCAAACAATTTTACAGCTTATTCTTCGGCCCATGGAGGAAGTTTCTGGGCTGCAGGTAACGCTGCAAGGCCGCACCGCTCTCATGGCTGCCGTGAGAAGTCACCTTCAACACTCTTAAATGCCAAAGGCACCTCCTTGCCTGGCTCTTGCTGCATGTGCAAACTCGGGGTGCTGGGCAGGGGGACAGGGTTGGAGGAGGGAAGGGATTTTAGGAGGATACTGACAGAGGAAGGGATAACTCGGCTGTGGTTTACTCTTCCTTCCCTTCACCCCAGGCTCTCTTGGAGGTGAGTTTGTGATCTTATACCTGAGGCAGCAAACCACACTCTTGCCAGCCATGGCTGCAGTTTGTAAATCTGTTATCTTAGTAGTATGGATCCAGGGCTGCCTTCAGTTTCTGCTGTGTTAATTGTGAGTGTGTGAAAGCTCTGAAAAAACACGCAGACTTTGGTTGGGTTCTCCACATGGTGGTTCTCATGAGCTGACACCTGAGCACATCTCCGTTAAGACGAGAGTGTATATGCTGGAAGCTGTGAGAGAACGGTGTATGTAGAGGTAATGTCAGGCATATATAAAGGCAAGCTGAAGTCTTTGGTGCTCTGTCAATGAAGGGGCTGTTTCTGCTTTCCTTCCAGCAGGAGCGCTTTGCTGGCTAGCTAAAAGACTCATAGCCATGGCTGTATGATTAAAATCAGCCTGAAAACGTTTTGCCCTGGAATTGCCTTTGTGTGGGGTGCTGCAAGGTCACTTCCTTGTGTGAGCTGAGCACTGGAAGTCCCTTTGTGAGGCTGGAGAGGTCAGATGAGCAGCCTGGGCTTTAGGCGTTGCCAGAGTGAGTGCACAATGGAGAGGTCAGCTGAAAACTTGCCTCCTGTTCCTTTTTTTAGGCAACCCCCTTGGGTAACGATCTGCAAGGTCTCAGCACTACGCACGGTCTGTTAATGTGGTTATGCTCTGTTATATGTGTCTGTGTTATATTCATGAACCGATGGACCTTTCTTAACTGAGAGAGGATCCGGTACAGTTTCCTGAGAAATAAGTGGGAGTTGTGCTGCTGGTTTTGAAGAGACCTGGACTTTGACTGCAACTTCCACAGCCAGAGTTGCTCTTTGCGTGTGTGTTTTGTCCACTTGGACTCACATCAGCGTCTAATGCAGTAATTGCTTTGCCAAAGCTATATGTGGGCCCTGAGTCTCAGTTCTAGCCTTGCCCGTATCCCTGTATATGTAACAGCTGGCCTCTGTATTTAACATTTGGTTCACAAAATAGGTATTTGGAACAGCAATTTGGCACTAACTTGATTTTTATCTTTCAGCAAAGCAGCCTTAACATTTGTGCCTGTCTGCAGGCCCTCGTCTGGGAGCTGGACCTGAAGCTCACTCGTGAAACCATCTGGGGTTGCAGACCCCTTTGCAGACCTACCTCGTGGGTGGAGCAGCAGCAGAGACAGACAAAGCACAAGTCTGCAAGAGACATCCCAACCGTGCGTGTGCTGCATGTGCCAGGTGAGCTTGTGAAGCATCTCGTGACTGCCACCAGTCAGCTCTGGCTGGCACCCGCACTTAGGCTTCTGCTCTGGGCACTTGTCTTGGCCGCTTGCAGCCTGTGCAGTAGGCTCAGACCAGGACGTGCAGCAGACCAGCTGTGTGTAGGTTCAGACCAGCACCTGCACAATCCCTGCTGCCCTGGGCAGGGAGTCCCGGGGAGCTGCCTGGGGGACGCAGCAGCAGCAGGGACGGTGCAGCCGCTGGGGGACGCAGTGCTCCCTTCTGCAGGTGGGTTTCCTTGCACGCCGGTGCCTCCTGTCCCCGCGGTGCTACACTCACTCGGGCTGCGTTTGCTGGGGAAGTCACATCCCCTGGGCACCTACCTGGGGTCAGGTGGTTGAGCTGGGGGCATTTTGGGGTTGTTATTGGAGACATGCTGTCAGTGGAGACATTGGAGAGAGAAGTGTTACTGCTTCCATATGGTTCTGGTTGGGTCTGAAGTAGATACAAACCTCCTTTGTCAAGCACAAGTGACAGCTGACTTTTATAAAGTGTTATAAATCATGTTTTGTCTTTCTATCAAATGTTTTATTTACTCTAAGCAAGTGACTTGTAGGGGATTCATCCAGCATTGGTTTCTGGAGGTATTCTATCTATCTGAACTGAGGTTTATACTTAGATATATAACACAGAGATCATTTAAATCTATGTCATCAATTTGAAATTAAGGCAGTGGAAAATCAGCGTCTCACACTAAAATGCCTCTGGAGATTCTTGGCCAAATTTTGCAGTCTCACTTTGCTAATTTTAAATCTCTCAGCAGCTGCTATGTGACCCTTCCCTCCACACCCACAAAAAAAAACTGATTGGAAACAGGAAATAATAAAACCCACTAACCACCAAATATTTTCAAGTGCACAGAGTAAACAGCCAGAGATGGTGAGAAATACATATTCCCCTCGATCTCTTTTCAACACAGGAACCGTGGCTGCTAATTATAGTCACTGGGGATTCACAGGTTTTAAGGAGAAAGTGTGTTTTTAAGTCAATGCTGTCAAAAACACAGATATTTTCAATCCCCTAGAACATTTCCCAGCCCCACTCCCAGCCTTTCTATTAGGTCCCTGCAGGGTGTGCTTGGACCCCTTAAACACAAAAGAGAAGCTGTAGAAAGCTGCCAAGCTCCAGCTGCCGTCCTGCCTTGGGATGTGCCATAGGGATGGTTTCAAGCCGGAGCGGACGGACCCCGGGCTGGGCAGCAGGGCTTTCCCAGTGGGGGCAGCAGCGACGGGGACTTGTGCAGTGTCCGGGCTCTAAACTCAGCACTGTGCATGTGAATCAGCTGCTGAGATCTTCAATGTCTTTGCACTTGCAGGATTTGGATGAGCCTCGCTTCCCTGTGCCCAAGCTTTCACTGACTATGAGTTTTCGATGTTGCTGCTCTTTGCATAGGCTGTGTCCCATCCCCGCTGTGATCCACGTTTTTGTGGTAGAAAGATTGGGAGGCATTTATCAAATCACAGAATGGTTGAGGTTGGGAGGGACCAACCCTCCTGCTCAAGCAGAGTCACCTGGAGCACGTGGCACAGGGTGGCATCCAGGTATCGCTAGTCATTCTGGATGATCCCAGCTTCAAAACGGGGAAGACAAGTCCTAAATTTTCCACTAGGGAATGGAGATTGGAAGTGCTGCAAGATGTCTAAAATCCTGTGTCCTTAGAATATCTGCTCTGCTGCCCCACAGGGTGGCGGAGCCTCCCTCGCAGAGCCCCTCTTTCATGTGGGCCAGCTGCTCCTCCTGCCACCCTTCTGCTACCCTTTCTAATGTCCCCTCAGAAGTGCGGGATGAAAGGGAGAGCTTCAGAGAAGAGACCAAAACCAGAGGTGACGATTTTCACTCTTTGAACACATCATCAAATAGATCACGCTGAATAATTAGCCTCTCTGAACTGGGGCCCATTAATTCGTATGCAGGCTGTTTTCTTAGGGGAGCCTTGCTCTTTTCTTTTAACTGTGAAGAATTTTTAACTGCCTTTGAGCTGAAAAACTGTGACCAGATGTTGCCAACAAGTGGAGCAGATTTATCCCTGTCCTGTTGGTACAATTTGTAGGGAATTTTACCTTCTGGTTTTTAGATTCTGTCTGTGATTCCTTTGCAGGTAAAACCTAGAGAATTTGGCCAGGTTGATGAGCCCAGCTTCTGACTTCTGTCATACTGTGAAGTGTTATCCAGGTGATTTTTTTTTTTTTTTCTTCCCCTGAGTGTTGTGTCAGTACTGCGGCTTCTGTAAGGTACCAGGAACAAGAATTGAAAAAATCTCTTTGAACTGCTAAGGAAGAACCACTTGCAAAAGAAGAAAACAAAAGCAGATCCTCAAGTATTGTTTATTCAGAGCAGAAAAGACAAGGCTGGACAAAAATCAATTGTAACTATTTGAGGATTATTTAGATTTTTTTTTTTTTTTGGAAAGTAAACAAAATCTCTAAATGTAACTATGTATAGGATATATATTTACACCTACCTCACTATTTTAAGAGTAATGCTAATGTGTTTGGATGGTTAGCATAGCTAGAGTGAGCACTACAGAAAACCCCAAATATATCTGAACAACCTAAAATATCTAAACAAAGTTTCTCCCCTTCTCTCTTCCTTCTAATCATTGCAGCATTCTTGCAGGACTTCGAACTGGAATGGCTTATGTTTGATTATAAGAATAATAATAATAACAAGAAGATTGACCTTTTTCTCCTTTATCCAGCAAAATCATTTCAGCTGCTTGCAGGAGACCCGAGAGGTAAGCTTGATGCAAGAGAGGGCTGGTCTCATTGTCTTGTATTTTTATTGATCAGAGGCTAATGATTTTAAGAACATAAGACAAGAAAATTATATAATTAATATGTACTGAAGAGCGTGAGAGAATTCTATACAATAATTTAGATGTATTAAATAAATACAAAATAATAGCAGCCTTCTACAATGCAGGCTACACATAGGTTTACTTCGGCATGAAGTACCCTGGTCTTTAATACACCTACAGGAACACACTTGTTCCTTAAGTGTTTTAAAGAGACATATCTATAAGATACATACATAAAGGTGTCTAAGATTAGGAGAAGCATTTTAAAGCACTTTACCATGGTCTCCACATATCTAATGACCCCATACTAGGGTTATTAAGGGAAAAATTTGGTTGCAGGACCTGTCTGGGGGGCACAGCATTGGCCTGGCTGAAAACAGCTGGTGGTGGCAGCTGGAAGGAATTTTTCAAAGCCTGCTTGTTCTCAGCAAGGTAGAAGTGCTCCTGCAAGGGGCTTCTGCCTGGAGCATTGCCCTTGGGACTCGGCGGGGGTTTGGGTGTCAGGACAGGCTGCTGAGGTGGGCTCGAAGACCTTAATGCTGTTTTGCAGGTGTCTTCGCCAGACCTGGGTAGGGATTTCAGCAGGTGGTTCAAGAGTCGTGCGCCGAGCGTCTTGTCCATCCACTCACAGGTGAGGAGAAGGTTGTGAACCTCGTGCATGCACTGAATGTATCCAGTGCTGTATCTCTGCTGCGCTTCAAGGCCCACTTTGGAGTCAGCTGTATGGAACAGGAGACAACTGAAGTTGGTGAGGGGGTAAAAGCTGCGCGGTGCCTTCTCACTTAGAAGCATTTAGCAGATTCCCACATGCATAGCTATCCTGGCTTTCTGTTGAGAGCGCTCTGTGGGGTCTGTGGGAGGTCAGGGCCCTGTTTCAGGGTGAGACAAAAGCTCTACAATTGATGCAAATGAGAATGGTCTTGGGGACAGGGTTCAGATGCAGTAGTTAAGTTTTCCAGCAGAGCAGGAATATTGCAGGATAACCTCTGGGCCCCTTTGTAAAACACCTGGAGGCTCTGAAAAACCGTTAGGTAATGCCCAATTACTGGCTCGTGGGGAAGGTAGTTTGATTTCAAACTGATTTCGTCTTTATTTGCTTCAGCTGGGCTTTATTATAATGCTAATGGCCCGCAAGGTTCAGCAGGAAGGTCATGCGGGGAGGGGGCTGCCCAGGAGCAAGCGCAGCCCAACAAAAGGAGAACCCGCGCTGGAAGCGGAGCTGGCTCCTCCAAAGTGTCCAGCTCCATCTCCCCATCTAGTGGCGACAGCAAAGCCCGGGCCGCCCCACAGGTTGGAAAGGGCTTGTGCTAACGCTGAGCTGCTGCGGGATTGAAAATGCGGCACGCTGCCCTCGCCGGCACCCGCTGCCCAGCCGAGGGCAGGGAGGCCATGCTCACCCATGAGCTTGCTGTTCTGGATGTTCTGGAGGTGCTTCACGGTCATCTCCAGGATGTCTGCCTTCTCCAGTTTGGACTGCTGGGAGAGCAAGAATTCGGTAAGTGAAACACTGCTGGGGTTCCCAAAGGAGGGGAGGAGAAACCCCCCACCAGCCAAGGGACCAAAAGGTGTGTGAAAATGAGCACTTACATCCAGGTGAAATGCGCCAACAACGGTCTCCTTCAGCTGGTCTAAGCAGTTGTTAATCCTTTCCCTTCGCTTCCGCTCAATGAGGGGTTTCCTTAACTGGAAGGGAGATAGTGGATAGGAAAAATAAAATAAAATACATCAAGGGAGGAAGAAATGCAGAGAGAACTTCCGTTGCCAGGCCCTGCCCTGCCCTTTCTTGTTTCCGTGAGGGCCAAACTGAACCGTGTTGGCTTCGCGGAGGCAGAAGGAGGCCCTGGGTATTGCCGGACCCTGAATAGTCCTGCGTGCCCAGTGGAGGCGGCTGGGGTGACAGGACAGGGACCCAGCAGCGACCTCGCGTTAATCGGAGTTTCCCCAACTCCAACCACAAGAGATGCACCTTTCTAAGGCAGGGAAAGGAAGCAGAAAGAAACGCCCACATGAGAAAACATATTTATATCAAAACTAAAACATTTTCTGTTTCCTGGAGGCTCTGCCTGTGATCGCAGCGCGATATCCATGAAAGAGTCCATACGAGCGTCTACGTCCCGGGATTCCCGGTGGGCGCGGAGCGGGACCTACCTTCCGCTCCTCTTTGGTGCTGGAGCCCTTCTGCATGGCCATGGCTGCGGCCGTCATGGTAATCCAGCCCGTCCGCCGCGATGCGACGCGCGGGGCCGGGGAGGCCCTTCCCTCCTTCCCTCCCTGCTTCCTTCCTTGGGCACCGGGTCGCTGCCTTCCCTGGTGGGCGCTTTGCTTCTTCTCCGCGCTCCTGGCTGTATTTATAACCCCACATTAGCATGTGAAAGAGGGTTTTCCTTGGCTGGACGCCTTTTCCCACACGAGGGGTCGAGCCCGGGGGTTTGTGGCCATCAATCAAAGCTGACAGGTCACTGCTTCTTTTCAATGGCCGCGTCGGCCCCCCCAAACGGCGACAGATGTCCAGCCTCTGCAGCTTGGCTTTGTAGGAATCCTTTGTGAAGGAAGGAGGGAGGCAAAATGGGCGCGCTCGGAGCAGCTTGCATGGCTCCTTGCTCAATTTGCACAGATTCCCAGGGAGGAAAACAATAGCCGGGAACCAGTTGAGTTACACCTGGGAAACCCTCCTCTCTGCATCTTTTCTTCCCCTTCATCTCCTTGTGCCAATGCCCCTCTTTTACCTGTTAACCTGAGCCCCTGCCATTTTAAATCTTAGAAGCCAAGAGTTTAATAATAAAGCCCTGGGTCTGCTAGTTCCTGCTCGCAGGAGTTATTAATACCAGGTAATGATGATCAATTAAAACCTGTTGACAGCAGGCACCCATAGAAACATTGTTTCCATGACACAAATCCTCTAGGGAAAAACTTGTGGAACCTTATTTATCTTGCAGAGCCTGGTTTCTGTTTTGCACACCTCTACATGTGGGAAATACATGTGGGAAATATGCAACTCTCTTCTTTTTGAACTGCTGCATAGACTTTGATATAAAAATTACAGACAATTTCAGATGCAAACCAACAGAGAGGTGATTTCAGTCCTGTTAATTCTTCCAGATTTTTGCACTGGAATTTACATTCCCTGTCCCCTTTTTGTCTCCCTCGCAGCCCCATCATGTTGCAAAGGTTTTTTTAGGGGTGGTTTTACGGGAAAAAATTTGGGGTTTTTTTTTTTTTTTTGGGTTTTTTTTTTTTTTTTTTTTTTTTTTTTTTTAATCCTCTGAAATGCTAGTGCAAAAGCACATGGGCCTTTGGAGGAGACTTGACACATGATGATATCTTTATGCTTCCTCACTTCTGTCTGTTTTTTAGGAGCTGTATGAAGGCGTTTTTGATGGCCGTGCTTTTGCTTTCTGACAGCTGCTTTGCTAATGAGCAGGATTTGGCAGTGTCCTGTAGAGTCCCTCAGGTGAAGCCCTCTGTGCTGGTGTGGAAACTGTCACCTTATTTAAATGGGCAGGAAGAGGTTGCAGCGGTTGGGAAGAACCAAAAGCCGCCCCGAGCTGCTGCTGGGGTTTCCCATCGCCAGCGGGACTGGGCTGCTGCGGTGCTGGGAACAAAAGCCAGGACATCGTGTCCCTTCCTTCAGTGCTGCGTGGGTGTATGTTTGTATGGATGTATATGTGAGCATATTTACTGCATGTCTGTGCGTTGCTGCCTGAGCTTGTACTGGAAACGTGTCCGCAGTGTGGAATCTTGCAGGCAGAGGTTGTTAGTCAGGGGAGTGCAGAGATTGGGGGCAGTTGCCCAATGTTAGGAGCACCCTGCTTGGCTGAGGGCCCCGAGGGAGAGCCTGAGGTGGGCTGGCCTGTTTCCTGCTTTGCAAAAGGGGATTTGAGCAGGGAAAGGTCGTAGTTTGTGCTTGGTGTCAAGCAGGGATGATGTGGTAAGGGTGTAGGAGTGGACACATTCCCACAGGTCCCCTGGGCAGAAATGTAAGTTCTGCTGTCCTTTGAGAGAACCCCCCACCTCTGTCAACCCCCAGTGCTCCAAGTTTGTATCCCTTGCGCTCTCAGATTTCTGCCAAGCCAATACAGGAATTGGAACCTTGTCTGTCTTCAGAAGACGTGTGGCTGGGGCGTCCCTATAACCTCCTGGCTGCAGCAGCTGGGCTTCCCCATAGACGTAGTTGTGTGGGTTGGGATAGGGCTCTGACGTGTGAGTTGGTAGCCCTGGGCTTACACACACAGGGGGAAATCTCATTCCTAGGTCTGGGGAATTTTCTGGTGTGTTTTTAGGCCTGGGAGCTCCTGCTTCTCCCTGTGACCTGGCTGCAGAGCTTCTAAGCAGGTCCTGCGTGGCCAGCTCTGAAGAGACTAAGCACCCCCACAGCACCATCGTCTCCTGAGGAGAGAGGCACCTTCCCAAGGCGGTCAGAAAGGCAAGGGGACATCCAAGGCCACGTGGGCTTCTGTCCCAGCTGAGCATCACAGAGGTGACAACAAATTGCCAAAGAGCTCCGAAAGGCACATCAAATGGAAGCAGAAAGGAGCGGGTGCTCTCCCGCGTGCTCATCGGTGCTCTTTCAAGGTGGGTTTGCGCTGGCATCCTCTGCGGCCCAAGGGCTCACCAGCCCCAGCGCCACGGGGAAGGTGTCGCTGGTGGCTGTGGTAGTGGCACCTGGACCCTGTCCCCACGTTCCTCCTTGTCAGGGGTCTCCCCGGGGAGTGGGAGCAGCTCCCGAGCCCCGTCGGGACGCGGGACACCCCGAGGGGCTTGTCCTTGTGCTGCTCTCGCCCTTGCTCTGGCTTTTGCTCTCAGTGGGCGCGTTTCAAGGTTCTTTTCTGAGACAGGGTTTCGGTGAGACAGAGGAGCAGCTTCTGCTGCAAACAGTTATTTTACACCTCTCTGTCAGTGCTGACCCCTTTATTTTCCAGGCGGGGGGAGCGGGCAGGCCGCGGAGCTGCCCTCCCTTTCAGGGGGAAGGTGACATCTGTGCCCGGATTGTGTGCACCAACGGGCAAATGCAAATGCCCAGATAGCATTAAGGGCAGCATTTTGCAAATTCCTGTTTTACTTTCACAATCTCGCACTGCCAGCTTTTACTGAAAGGGGGATTCTTGGTACAAAGCCTTCCTTTTTTTTTTTTTTTCCTGGGTTTTCCAAAAAAAAGAAAGAGAAAGGAGTTGGTGCTGCTTGGAGTTTTCTTTTTTTTGCTCCTTGTCTGCATTTCACACCCTGTAGAAAGAAAACAACTTTTAACATCTGTTCTTGCACTTTTTAAGATAGAAAGAAAGAATCTTGAAAACGGGGAAAGCGTGGCAGATGTTGGCAGAATCCTTCCAACGCAGATGTCTTGCTCTCAAAAAAGTTTCTTTAGCATTTCGTGGCCGCAGCTCCTCTTTGACTTGGGCCACGCGACTGCCTAGCGAATGGAGGGACGTGGGAAAACGCTGCAGAACAAAAGAGCTTATTCAAACAAACCTGAGAGCCGTGAACAATCTAATAACCAGCAGAGAAATGGGCAG
>JASSRY010000665.1:139622-152472 GCA_032466555.1 Tinamus major | reverse complement strand
CGCTGCAGAACAAAAGAGCTTATTCAAACAAACCTGAGAGCCGTGAACAATCTAATAACCAGCAGAGAAATGGGCAGCAGCCCTGCGAGCCCTGCGAGGGAGGGGGCTTAACCCTTTCCCTTTTCCCTCCTTTTTTCCCTCTTTTTCAGAGAGGGCTCTGCCCGCTGGAAATCCGCAGCGAGGAGCCCCCGGGCTGAAGCGGGGCTCGCTGCGGAGCGAGTCCGGACGCCCGGGACACGCAGCGGGTGTCACCGCTGGAGCGCAGCAGCGCTCAGCCGCGGCCTGGGCGCCTCGCCGAGCTCCCTGCGGAGGTGCCTGGGCATCCTCGTGGAGGGACGGACGCGGGAGCATCGGGCTCAGGCTGCCGGTGCCCTGGAGGAGCAGGAGCAACAGCGAGGGGGGTGTCTCTCGCATCGGTGTGTTCAGCCCTGTTGGGCGACGTTTGCCCTAACTGCAGAGGTCTCCCTGGTCCGGCTCCTGGAGCGGAGCAAAGGCCTCGCACCAGCCACCTGTGCCTGGTGCTTTGAGGTTCTCTGTATCTAGTCCCGTTTTCGTGGGCGCTGTGGAGTTGGTTTCCAGGTGAAGGCTGCAGCCTCTCTCCCCCAAGGTGTCCCAGGCAGAGGCCCCGCAAGGATGGGCGCTGGTGTCATGGGCAGCCCAACCATGGAGAGGACCAGAAGTGAAAGGTGCCAGTGGCTGCTGAGGCCAGGAGCAGGGACACGGAGCACTGGTGGCATCTGTGTAGTCCAGCCTGGAAACTGGTGACCTAGGGGAGCAGGGCTGGACTGGATGATCCCTAGAGGTCCCTTCCAACCTCAGCCGTTCTGTGATTCTATGACTTGCAGAGCGCAAGGACCTGAATTTGCCCCTGGGGAAGGATGTGTTCCCAGATGGAACTGACTCCTCGCCCGGCCTCTGCGCTGTTGGACACATCGCTTTGGCTAAAGACCTGCTTGGTGGAGCTGCTGAGCATCAGCACCTCCCAGCCGGCCTTCAGCTTCGGCTCATGGTGCAGGGGTCCGGCTGTCGATAAGCCGCTTGGGAGTGTAGCCTTGGCCTTCTCCTCCCTGGTGCTCGCAGGTGTGAAAATCATTAAGTACTTAATTTTGGAGTTATTGCAGTCCTGTTAAGTGGTTTGGTTTTCTCTCATTTCTAAAACACGTTTAGTCCCCAGATATTAGAGAAAGACACAGTGGTGCTTGCTAGGCTCCCCGTCTGTCCTTTGAGGGTCTATATTTACTACAGAGGAGGGAGATTGGCATAATCTGAACCTGGGGTAATGCAGAGCTTTTATCTCTTGCCCTCCTGTCATGGATGCAAAAAAGATGCTTCTCTGCACCAGCCTCTGATATATTTGACAATTGTTATCAAGTTTTCCCACTTCCTTTGCAGACTGAACAACCACATTTCCCCCCCACCCTTTCCTTGCAGACCATGTGTTTTATGGACCTTTGATCATTCTTGTTCCTCCCTCTGGCCAGCTTGCAGGTGGCTGCTCTGGAATTGCCTGTTGGATTTACCTTTTGGGAAGGAGAGCTCAAATCCAGGCTGTTTTGGTTGGTGTTTCAGCCTCCCGGCATGACTTCACCAGCAGGCTGGGAAGAGCCTCGTGCCAAGCAGCGAAGAGTTAAGCTGTGGTGGCTGACGGGGAGGCGCAGGTGGTGAGTTACATCTGCACTGCACAAGGCTCATTCTGTTTGGGAGCATAAAACCTGCCAAGGCAGTAAACACACTCGTAAATCAGGAGGGCTGAGCGCGGCCCGCCAGCACGGCCTGGAGGGCATCGCTGCGGTGGCTGCTGCGGGGGGCACGAGGACCTGAGGACCCTTCAGGGCCCTGCTCTCTGTCCCTGGGAGACGGGCTGTGGTTCTGTGTCACCATAAGCAAGAAAGCGCCGAGGAGGGGCTGTTTTTAAAGGGCTTGTGGTAAAGGTTTTTAGTCTGGGGCAGTTTATAGAAGCTTAGTTCTGGTTCAAACCTGAGGTTTAAAAATGAGGGTGAAATTCCTTTATTAGGAGGTTTAAGCCTGTAGGCTTTCCAAAGGCTGTAAATCACCATCAGGCCGTGCTGAGGTCCTGTGTCATGCAGGGGGTGATGGGCCTTCCAGCAGCTGCAGGGAGGGAAGGATGTGACGGCCAAGGGCAGATGCCAGCGAGGTGACTGGTCCTGCCAGCTCCAGAGGGGCAGCCAGTGCCCAGGCAGGTAGGATGACACCTGGGGCAGAGGCACCAGCCTGGAGCTGCTTGGCGGTTACTTGCTGCCAGGTTGTCCTGGGGGGAACAGGGTCTTGTTCAGCAGACTTGTCTCTCTGGGAAGTCTCATGGGTGCCTTGTCTTCACCATGCAGCCAAGTGCTGCCTTTCCTTGAGGGACTGGCAGTCCATTGTAAGAAAAATAGTTGTGACACGCTGGGTTAGAACCAGGAGGGTGAATGGTGCCCGCCGGCTCATGCCTTGCGGGTGCCTGGCTCCTCCTTGGCCATTTCGTGCATGTGCATGTTCACTGCAAAACAATTTCCCCACAGGACTCAACCTCCTGCTGAAGTCCTGGGCTTTCTACCAGACGAGAAGATTTGCAGTTCACCTGCAGGCACAGCAGAACCAAGGTGCTGAGCGCTGGAAGATGCTGCTCCTCCGGCACAGCCTCGGCACCCAGCGCCCTGCGGAGAGCTTGTGGGGGCACACGCTTCCTGCAGGATTCTGGGAAACCCCTTTCCTTCCAAAGGCTGCATTAGTGACCTTCTTGGAGTGGACCTCGGCAGATGGTGGGTGGCACCATCTCAACAAGGTGACTGTTTTTAACACATGGGTGAGAGGTGGCAGGGTTTTGTGAAGGTATGTGGCTAGGAGAGCGTTGTGTGGAGAGAGAGAAAGAGGAAGAAGTCTGGGAGCTGGATGCTGCCCCTTCTGTTGTCACAACACCACTACTGTGCCTTTTCTGACTGTCATTCCATCTGTGAAGTCATGTTTTTTTGCTGGCGTGGAAGGAGGTTGGGTGCACTCGCGTCTACCTCAAACTGCTGCGGGCCTTGGGGCAGCCTGAACACCAGACCATGTGCTGTGGTGCTGCTGCTTATACAGGGGACTGAAGAAAAGAGCTGGGGAATAGGCTGAGAATTAGGGCTCCCAAACACCTTGTCCTTGATACCCTCCTTGTTCTTCTGGCCTCTGCTTTGGCAGTGACCTTGCTTACACCAGAGAGTCCCTTGTCTTCTGCCTTGTGTTACATCCAGTGAAGACAGAGTCCGTGTCCTCATTGCTGTCGTTGATGTCCATGCTCGAGGGGTGGCATCTCGGAGCAATGTCTCTCCCAGCTCTTCATGATATAGATAAGGGCAGGAGCACAGCTGGAAGCTCAGCTGCTCACACAACACTTGCATACAGAGCAAGAGAACATGTGGCATAGGATGATGCTACATATAGTTACTTCCGTCATAAGTCTAGTGCTAAATGTGGTATTAGACATCTCCTGGAAATGCCATTCCCTAGAGGTAATAGACTAATTACATCTCAATCCAGCTCCTTTCCTCTGAGTACTCCAAAATTACCTAGCGCTTGCTTTAGATCCTCAGGTTGAGTTGGTTGTAGCATCTTTAGGAGTGGACTCGTGGAGTAGGAAATAATTATGAGTATGGGAGCAGCTGAGTGAGTCTCAACTCTTGGTTCACACGCACTCCTCTAGCTTTTGTGTTAAGGATCAGCTGATGTTTCTGCCATTGCTCAATGTGTCACCTGCCTAGCCTGTTAGCAGTGCTCTGGGCCTTGGAGGACATCTTATCTGCTGCTTCTCATCCAGAAAACTCCTGATTGCAACATGGGATCTTAGTCCAAGAGTGAGTTATAGGAAAAAAAAATCTGATAAGCTTTATGGGTGGTGACATGCTGTGCTGAAATGATGGTGAGGGAGGAAGTGAGCAAAGCTTGACCAAGAAAATAGTGAGCTTTGAGGGAGCACTTGGAGCAGTTTGTCCTTGTTGGGTGTCCCAGGATTTCTTTCTCTCAAGAGGGCAGCTCTGGGCTTTCTCGCACTCTCCGTGTGTGTGATGTTACCAGGCGTCGCCCGATAATGTGTCTCATCCATAATGCAGCGCAGAGCTTATTCAGTGAGCTTCCCTTTCACAGCAGCCTCTGTGTCCGTGCCTGCCTCCCGCGCCGCCGGTGCAGCCGGAGCGCAGCCTCCGCTCACAGCCTCCGCTCCTCCTGGGCAGCCCGGCGCTTCTTGCCCTCCCCATTGCTCAGAAGGAGCTGGGGTAAATTTCACTGCTGTGAGAACACATCTCTCTTCTGCGACCGTGAGTCAACTCAGCTTCATCCTGGCTTGGCCACATGCCAGCAGCAGCTTTCTTTTTATAGTGCGTGTGTACATATGCACTGCCACCACATCCTGAGCCCTCGACACACAGCCCCTTGTCAGCATGAGCGAGGCCGCTCCGCGTTAACTCTCTGCGGGCAGAGCAGCTGCCAGCCCGTTGTCCCTGGCCCCTGCTGACATCCTTCTCCTGCGGAAGGATGGCTGGCAAGGCAGGGGGCTGGTCCCTGTGTGCTCCTTGTTTCTGGTTCTGCAGAGGCTGAAACTGCAGCAGAAGTGGTGAGACCCTTGGTTCTCTTCTCCACTCTAGTCAGTTGGCTCTTGGTGCAGCTCAGCTGGCCATGGGACGGCAGCAGATACAGGGGAATAAGGTGGGAGGGCACGTGGCTCCGAGTGCCTGGACTTTGTAAGCCACATCCAGCCTGGATTGTACATAAAATCTCATCCTTTAGCTCTTTAACTTTGATATATCTATATTTAAAATCTTTTTTTTTTAACCAATTAAAAAGCAATGCTAATTCTTATACTATTGTTTTATAAACACCTTATTTTCTGAACTCTGTCTGGTTTAGCCTTAATTCTTCCCTCATTAACTTTATTTTTTTTCTTTTCCAAATACATCCAGCAGACTGACTCACGTTTTATACAGGGATGAGGGTTTCATATTGTCGGGGATCCTGCCAGCTCTCACAGCACTGCTTGGGGAACACGGACCCTCGTGGGCCGCAGGAGCAGCGGGACGTCCCAGCTCGGGCAGCGTGTGATGCTCCAGGAGCTGGGTGCAAGGGGAAGAGTGGAGCTTGCACTCCCTTCACGTCCTCCGCAGTGAGGTATTTATAACAATAATATTAATATTAAAAACACTGCCACGTCACTGCTTTTCTTTCTTGTTTATTTCTAACGTTAGGTGTTCTGCTGTATGTTTGTTCCTTTAAGAAGCAAGACAGCAACACAGGAACCATGCAAGGAGTCAACCAGGAAAGTAACTGTGATTGGGTGATTTTTTTTTTCCTGTGTTTGGAAGGTAGTGGCCTATTTCCAGGTCTCTCCCTTCCCTGGTGTCTGCCTATATACACCTTTAGATTTAAGGTTTTCAAAGATACTCAGTTCCAAGGCCAAAGGTATAAACCCCCTACAAACGTGGCAGCTGGTTTCCAACAGAGCTGCAGTGGCTTCTCTGTCAGCTCGGCCCCAGAGCAGACCAAATCCAGCAGAACAGCAAACACAGCAGCCCTAATCTCATGCCATTCATTGCAGTTTTTTGCTGTGAGAGCTAATTAATTAGTTTCTCTAAGTCCTTTGAAGGTGTAAAGTGCTAAGTAAGTGCGTGGCAGCATTATCCAGAGGGTGTGGGCTTCAAAGCTGAATGGGAGGTATTTAAATATGAACCTCCGTGAACTCGGTTCCTATTTTCCTTAAAATGAAAAGGAACTTCAAGGGATGGACTGAAAGGACCGAGGAAACGGAGCAGGTTAGTGCCGTCTCTCCTTGAAACACAGACCTGAAGTGGTGTGAAATTAAAACACGGAGGTGGTTACAATTTACTGACTGATGCCGGGGGCATCCCCAGTGTCCAGCTTGGTCTCCACCGCGGCCAGGGTCGCAAATGAGCGGAGCCCCCTGTGCCAGGGAGCCCGAGCTGCTCCTGCTGCCCCTCCGCAGGGGCCCCGCGGGCGGCGGCGCTCGCTTCGAGGAGCAAAGTCCAGCACTGTTTTCCACCAGGCCTCGGGCACGGCGAGCCGGGAGCAGGACGCGGCAGGGACCAATGGAGCGGCCCAGTGCCTGTGGGAACCCCGGGAATGGGGACCGGCTGCCCTGGGACGTGTCACTGCGGCTGGGGGAGCTCCCACCTTCCCACCTTGCAGCCTCTCTGCCCTCTCCACGTGTCGGTTCATCTTTTTTGACGTCTGTTCTTTTGTTCTCCATTCCTACTCGAGCAGCATGTAATAAGGTGACAGCAGAGGTAATTTCAGTGCTGGTAAAATATCTCTTCCTTGCACCGTTGGGCTTTGCAGCTGACCTTTCCTGCATCAGCGCATCCGACAAAAATGATGGCTCTGGTAGCAGTGACCCTGAGGAAGAGTCACTAAAACCAGTCAGTGTCCGAAAGGGCGAGGAACCAGCCTGAATTCCTTGCTCTTTGTGTACTGACAGCTCCTTTGCAGGAACTGTCTTTATCTTTTAATAATTTTCTACTTGAACATTACAAGTGGGAGAACACAAGTGCTGAGCTGCATGCGCAGCACTGTCCAGACCCTGCCCCGGTGCTGCTTCTCATAAAAAGATGAAAACTGCAGCTAGAGCCCGGAATTCTGAATATACTTTAGTCACATCACTGTTTTTTACAGCCTCGTTTCTTTCCTGCATGGCTTCAGATGCACAGCTGTATTTGCTTGCAGTTTTCTTGAATTAGTCATCTATTTAGCTATTTTTTTTTTGTTATCCCGTTACCCAGGAAATGCCTTCTTCAGGGTGCTGTTTTTTAAGAAGGGGTTGTGTTCTTTCATGTTTACCAAGCTGATGGAGATTTCTTTTGGTTTTAGTGTAGCAGATTCTCGCCGCAAAGGATGCTGCGCTTCATAGATGAATTTTCAATTGTTCTATAGTAATAAAATGCTTATTAAAATTATATGGTTCTAGTAAATGACACACTGGTCATCTTGCTCTCCAGGAAACGAACAGATTTTTTTCTCATTGGTTTTCTTTTACCTGCAAGCATTGCATGCCACCTTTTAATTCTTGAGGTTTGTGGCAATATATTTTTCAATGTGCTTTAATTCTGAAATGGCAGCTTCAACTGAGGATGCACCATAGCACCCCTGCAAGAAAATTTCGCCCAATGTGTGTGACACCAAATGTATTTGTGCTCTTCTATCATGGGTAAGTTTTTGCAGAGTGAATCTGTTTTCAGTTCCCTCCATTAATACGTAACAAAGTCAGGGAAATGCTCGCTGGCAGATGGGGTGTTTCTTGGAGAGAAGCTCCCAGCGTTTGGACTGAGCACACGAAGCCCAGCAGAGACACAGGGCGGTCTCCGGCCAAGTCACAAGCACTTGCGAAACCCGGGTGATTAAATTTAGCTGCTTTCTGGCTTGGTCGAAAGCCCAGGATTCTCTCTCTTCCAAACATTAAGTACAAGATATTTAGCATAGTTGAAGCAGCTCCTAGCGCTAATATCCTCCCTGCCTGCTTTCCTGCAGCACTTGTCAGGAGCGCGAGCCTGGGCTTTGGTCTCTGAATCATAGCAAGGCATGCCCATGCCCAGGCGCTCGGGAATTAAAGCACAGCGTAGGGGCTTGGTTTGCGTTATTCATCCTTTGTGTATTTGTCGAGGCAAGCTGGAAGGAAGGCCTAACTTATTATTTTAAATGGCCTGTGTCACATCTGCTCAGCTGAGCGCCGTGATGGCCGCGTAGGTAGCAGGGAGGAGCGCGCAGGCCAAGGTAAGCGCCGTGTTTGTGTCCCTGGGCTCCCTCTCGTGCCCTCCTGCCGTCCCGGTGCTCCGTGGGGTGGTGTGTGTGTGTGTCTGGGATGTTCACCCTTCCTGCGGAGCTGCCAGCCTGTGGGTTTGGGCACACGCTAAGCAATAGCCTGCCGAGCACGTGGCAGGCTGCAAGGGGACGGGGTGATGCAGTGGGGACCGAGGGGAGGCCACGGCCTCTGCCACCTGCTCCTCCTCCTCTTCCCAGGTCTCTGGGTCTTTCTATCTGTAAAACAGCGAAGGAGGTTGGGTGCGTTTAGATCGTTGCGCTAAAATGCGTGAATCGTGGGTCAGCTCTGCTCTGCATTTGCTGGAAGGGAACTAGAAACACTGTGAGGCTGGCAGTGCTCAGCCCTGTAGGAAATCCCAACCATCCACGCAGGTGCTGGCACTGGCACCTGCTCTTCATTTAATTTATTTATTTTTTTAAAGTAGAAAAAAGTAAATCGGACTTCGGCTCCTGCTTAATAGGTTGTCTTAGGCTGCTTGGGCTGCCTGTGTTACGTTAAAATCCTATTTTGGAGGCCTGTAGGGTCAGGCAGCCTGCGAGGAGCTCAGGGGCTCTGCTTGAGGCACAGTCTGAGGAAGAAATGAGAGGTGAGCAAAGCAGAGGTGCTGGAAAGAGCCAATTTGCACCACTTCACAAGATGGGGGGTATTTTTTTTCACAGATTTTCACCATTTGGTGGTACAGGATGATAGAGGAGCTGGTGCATAATTGTGGAGCTCCCTGGGACCTCGAACCTGCAGTAAAAGGCTTTAATATTGCATTCCACCAAGCAAAGCATCTGCATGTTTGCCTTTATAGCTGCTCTTTTTCGACAAAGTTTTAGTGTGTGTATTTTTTTTTTTTTCCCCCCGCCCAGTTCTGTCTATTCACATCCTGATTTGTAAGAATTAAGTAATGCGCAATGCATGCCTCAGTGGTGGCTGCGAATTAGTGAACTGCTATTGTACAGGGAGGCCTCTCACGTGTTGAATTCAATTTCTGCTTCAAAGAGCCTGGAAAAAAACAGGCCTTCTCTGCGGCTGGATTGCCCTGAAGGATGTCACGAGCGCGTGGTCATTACGGGGGTTGCTTGCACGGCCTCTCTCCCCGTGGTCGTAGGTGAAGCAGCCGTGTGCGCTCCGGTGTTGAATCGGTGTGCTGAGGCCTGTCGCTAATAGTTACTTCTCTCTGTCCCAAATATTATCTGTTTAAACTTGAAAGCTTTTAGCATAATTACAGGTTAACGACGTGCGCTCAGACACACACACCCTGCCGACGTTGGCTTTGAAAACGCCGGTTCCCGGCTCGCAGGTGGCCTGTGCAAGCAGCCTGGCTGCGCCGCAGGCCCGCGCCGGCTTGGCAGGTGGCACCCAAAGGCCATGTCACCCACCCAGGCCACGGAAACGTCCCCGTGCGCTGTTACGCGCTTGATGCCCTCCTTGGAAGCGACGAGTGCAAGTGCGGCCGGGAACGTCATGCTGAGCGGGAGCTGTAACGGGGCAGAGCCGCGCGTGGGGCCTGTTGGCCCAGCGCCTCACGGGTCCCGTAGCGTCCATCCGCAGCAGAGATGGCACCAGAATCTTCATTTGGTTTCCATCACCCTGTTTGCCTGGAACCAGCACAGCCTCTGCTCGGGCAGGGGGGAATGATGTGATCACCGGGCTCCTTCCCCCTTAGCCCACGTGAATATTCTGCTTTTTCTGTGTATAGGCTTGTGTTGTGAAGAAGGTTTATGGTGGTGTTGAGCGGGCAGCAGGTGCAGGGAGGGGGGGGGTTTGTGCTTATGCTGGTATTATTTACTTATTTATTTAATATATTTAGTAAACTTTCTAATCAGGGGAAGGGCAGGTCTGCCAGGTACCAGGGAAGAGCCGTGTGGAAGATGACTCTCCGGTCCTCAAGAGGAGCGTGCAGGCCCAGCAGCATGTGGAAATCCCATGGCACTCATTTATCCAGGTGTCTTGAGGAAATTCTCTTTTGCTTTTCATCTGCCCCATCATCTCAGGGCGCGTAGGCTAAATCCTTACTCTATGCTGAGAGATTTCAATGGGCTGCACCCTCCCCTTCCCACCGCTTTCACAGAGAGCTCTGGGGTTGCCTCGCTGCTGCTGATCTAGGAGCAAAACCGGCCCTCAAGCCTCCCTTCCTCGGGCTCGGCCACCCCAGAGCGCCCATAGTGTGACGGGGAGAGTAGGGGCAAGTCATGTGGAGACGTGTAACACGATGGCTGTAATTAAGAAGAAACCCAAGATAGAAACTGGCAGCTGAAGATGTACAGTGCAACAGAGCATGAGTTGTTTAAGAGCTTCTCTAAAAACCAGGCCAGTAAGTCCCAAATTGCTCTACAGCAGTCATATATCATACATACAGGTGCAAGTTTTCCTCCCAGATCAAGACTTGTGAGAAATTAATGACTTGTTCCATAAAAATATATGCTTCTGCTTTAAAATATGTTGTGTACTATACTTTAGTAATGAGCAGTGTCAACTTGAGATATATATATATTTTATGTTTGGGAATATATATACATATTTTTAGTTCAGGCTAATTAACATTTGGCACAATGAGAATAATTATATTATTACTTGCCAGGGCTGTAGAAATAGCTTGAACCTGTTCCACATGGTGATCAGAACTAGCAGAAAACCTTAGGACTGTAATTCATCAGCAGTCCGCTGCAAGGCATCGTCTAAAGTCCAAGCACGATGTACAACACTGCGTCAGCACCCAAAGTCTCAGTACTGCTCATTCCCAAGGTTAGAGAGGCAGGAACAGGTCTTCTGTCAGTAAAGGATACAAACTCCCTGCCGTGAACTAAGTTAGCAGATACTGCCCAGAATGTAGCTGGACAGGGGTCTTCTGGTAATAGTGACCATGCAGAAGTTCCCTTAAAATGGTGCCCAGGGGCTGCCCTGGTTACGGTCCCTGGAGCCACAGGGGCTTGCAGAGGGCTCTGGAGGGTGCAGGGGCCCTTGGGCACGTGCTCCTGCCCTCTCCTTGGCTCTTCTGTGGACACCCTCCAGGGCAGGGGCACCTCCAGCGTGGCCCGGTCCCCGGAGCTCCCCAGCGCGGTGTCCGGGCTGTGCTGGAGCACGGCTGCTGGGAACGGCCCCTGCCCATGTTGCATGTGGAGCCGGGCTCCGCTGCTCCGGACAGGCCACCCTCGTGCCCTGCTCCTTGCCCGCACGGAGCGGCCGGTGGCCGCGGCTCCCATGGTGCTGAAGAGAGCTCGCTGCCCAGCCGAGCAGCGCGGGCTGTCGCCTTCACGGCGCGTCCCGTCCCCGACGTGGGCACCTCGGTCAGGTGCAGCCGCCAGCGCTGCGTTTTGTGGTTTAGCCCAGCAATGAGAAAGGCGGCCTGGGGTGAGGGGGGCACGCGGGGAGAGCAGCCGCAGTCCGTGCGCGCCGCCTGCAAGGGCTGTGCCCGGTAGGTGCCTGCTGCTGCCTCGTGGGAAGGCAGGTTAGATGTGAAAGTGAGGAGGTGTCACAGCTCTGATCCGGGCTGGGCCACCGGCCTAGGAGTCCTTGCCTCTTCTCCAGGTTACTACCCCAGTGACTACATGTTTACAGATTGGTGTTCTGAAGTTTTAACCTCAAGTTTCCAGACTTTGTAGGAGCAGCTATGGCCTCCCCGCCTCCGCGTTGGCATTTCTGTGGGGAGGAAGGTGCCCTCGGGGCAGCGGTGCCGTGCAGCCGGGGCCTTTCAAGGCGAGGGAGATGTTATTTGTCCTGTGGTCACGAAGCTGGGAAGTGCACAGTGATAGAGGTGTGAATCATGCTTTCGTTCAGATTTAATATTTCATCGTAGGGAGCTTAGTAGCCCAGGGAGAACGTGTTGCTTTGCATGACACAGCATCAAGAATTTTTATATGTATATATTTTTTTTCCTGAGTGAAAAGGGGAGGAATTACCCCGGCTCTGCTGCCCTGAGCACACAGAAGGCTGGCAATACAGAGTGTTTGGTTGCTGGCTTGGGGATAGGGGAAATTCTTGGGTCTTTTTCCTCCTTGATAAAACTGGCATTTCTTATGTGGGTCAGGGATTTGCAGGCTTAGGGGGAGGCTGGTGCACGGCGTTAATTGTGGTGTGAAAGAGCTTTTCTTCGTTGCACCCCTCCTGTGGCCACAGGCCCCTGGGGACAAGTAGGGCAGCCCTGTGTGCTGCTCCTGGGCCCCGCTGCTGCGGTGTCCTGTGGGCAAAGGGGTCTGTGCTCCTGTGGACCTGCTCTGGGGCCTTTGGGGCACACAGGTCCTGCGGGACCTGCTGGAGGGTCCCCTGGGGGCACCGTCATCCTGCAGAACCTGCTTCAGGGACTTCTTAGGGCTGCCACCTCTGGGACGGTTTGGGGCCACCTCAGGAGCCTTTCAAGACCTGCTTCAGGGTCCACTGGGGGCACAACCTCAGGGACTCCCTTGGGGCTGCTTCAGGGCCACTTTGGGAGCTGCTTCAGTGACTTCTTGGGGCCACCTTTTGGACCACCATAGGATCTTTTAGGGCCACCTCAGGGGTCCTCCAGGACCTGCTTGAGTCTTGGGGGGAACCAGCTCTGGGGGTGCTGTTTGGTGCCACTTCGGGATTCTTCAGGACCTGCTCAGGGACCTTTCATCCTCAGAGGTCCCTTGGCACGTGCTCGACGGTCCCTTGGGTGCCACTGCGATGGTCTCTCAGGACCTGCTCCTGCGACCCCGGGGCTACCACCTCAGGGTCCCTTAGGGGCCAGGGTGAGGCAGGTCCTGAAGGGCCCTCGGGGACTGCTGGGGGTGTCCCCGGGGCACCCTTAGGGGCCACCGCTGGGGCCACCTCGGGGCTCCCCTTCGCGGCCGCGCGGGGCCCCTTCGCGCGTGGCGGGGCGGCTCCTCCGCGCCGCTGGGGGCGCCGTGGCGCGGCGCGGGGCGGAAGCGGGGCCGCGCTGCGCTGCGCTGCCGGCCGCTCGCCGCGCTCCGCCGCCGCCGCCGCCGCCGGGCAGGGGCAGGAAGCGCCGCCGCCGCCGTTCCGCGGGCCGGGGGGAGGGAGGGACGGAGGGGCCCGGCCGCAGCCCGCGGCGCCCCGCGCGCGCCCCGCGCCAGGTACGCGCGG
>JASSRY010000665.1:125367-139522 GCA_032466555.1 Tinamus major | reverse complement strand
GCTCCGCCCGGCCCGGCCCGGCCCTTTGTTCTCCCCGCGGCCCGGCGCGGCCCGCGGCCTCCGCTCGTGGTGGGGCGGGCACGGCGTTGTCGGCGGTTTCTGCCTCTCTGCTGCCTTTTCCGACCTCTCCTTCCGAGACCTGACCCAGCTTTTCCGTTTTTTTTCCCCGTTCTCCCCCCCGCTTCCCCCGCCTGCAGTTCTGGGAAGTGCAGCCCGCGCCGAGCCTGGGAAGCGCCGTGCTCCGCGCCCCGTTTGCCGGCGGGTAACTTCGCTCGAGGACTGGAGTTGCGGTGAGTGGTCACGTAGGTCCCCGCGTCGCGCCGGGGGCCCGCGCGGGGAGGCAGCGCCCGAGCGGGCGGCAGCGTCACGGCGCATCCAGGGTGCAATTCCAGCAGCCCCCGGTGTTTGAGCACTCTGTGCCCCTGCCTTTCTGCCTTACCTGTCAGAAACCCCAGCGAGGCCTTGTGTTTTCCTATCAGCGCTGTGGTTTATCACCAGGAAATGTGTTTTCCTTTCTGACGCTAGGAGCCCTTGAAATCGTGTTCTGTCAGAGGAAACTTAACATCCTGAGCTGGCACCTTGGCATCGAAGCCTTCAATGACAGGCTCTGCCATTTGCAGCGCTGGGAACCTTTCGGCAACACTGTTGGTGTACCGTGTGCTGCTCCACGGAGGAAACTAAAGGTCAAGAGATGGAGATATATGGTACCTCTTTGGCTTTCAGAAGAATAATTTGACGTTTTGTTTAGCAAATTAGTAGTTTGGCTGATTTGTAAGAGTCCCAACAGTGCAATGTTGGCCTTGGTCCGGTTCTCTTTGTCGTTGACTCTGCATTATAAGGATATTATGTTTTGCATTTGGTTTCATGGTTGTTGTGGGACCTGAGAAACTCTTGAGTCAGCCAGCCACTTGAATTAAGTTTACTTGTATTTAGGTTGTAGCGTTGATGGTAGTGCAATTTGTGTCATTAGGGTCTTTAAACAGTAAAGGTCTTGGTGTTGGAAGAGGTTGTGTCTGATAGTGTTGAGAGGTAGCAGAATAAAGGTCCTCATAACACACACTCATTTCTATGGACTAACCTGCTGGTGGTCACTTTTTCTTTTTAAGACTTGTAGTGTTAATTTTAATATAAATAAGAGAATGTAATTATTTGTTTCTGACTCAGAGATATGAAACTTTTGACACGCTCTGTAGGCATTTACCATATAGTTACAAGCAGAGGTGCCTTGTATAACAGAATTACAAGCTAGAATTCATATTTATTTGGAACATATGTATTTAGATAAGTAAAGGAAGCTAAATAAAAGTGCCAGTTAAGCAATGCTTTGTAACACTGTGTCTTTGAAAGATAACTGTGCTCTTTGGGTATTATCAAGGACAGACAAATGTGTATTCCCACTGGGGTGTGATAATATTAAGAAAACTTCACCTCTTGGAATTCCTTGGTTGCTTTTTATAAAATATTTATTTGGGAGGGAATGGCATTTAGTTTGCATCCTGTCATGGGAGCCAGCACTTAAGTTCTTTATTAATTAAATGATGCTAATCAAACAAGACTTGACTGTTGTGCTATGTGCTCTGCACTTTCTACCTTTCATGGTGCTTTGTAAATGTTAGCCTTATTAATGTTTTATTTTTAATGAGTTATTATTTATAGGTAAGATATTTCTGTAAGGTTTGATAATATCTCTGGTAAACTTCTAGGCTTTGTGAACTTGGTAAAATGTAATTTTTTTTTCTCCCCCCTTCGTGTAGAATATGTGAATGGCACAGTAATAACTGATGCTGCTTTGGGGCAGGAAGAAACCAAGATGAATTTTTGAGTTCCCTTCTAGCCCTGCTTTTTGCTGACACTTTATAATATGGTTTAATTACAAGACTGACAATTAAAGCACAATTCTGTGTCTAATTGAATAGATCTGGGAGGACTTCTCTGCAGTTCTTTCTAGCAAAAGTAAGATTTGACTCGTTTGCTCCTCCAAAAATTGGTAGTATCACAGCAGCCTGCAGCAGCTAGCTTAAATGCATAATGTATAAAGCAAAAATACAAGTTCCCAATATCGTATTTGGTAGGTTATACAATTGAAACCTTGTAAATATAGCCTTTTTGGTAAGGAAATAGAATGTTATGTGCATTTTTAGCACTTGTTAGCGGCAAGTTGAAGGCAGATACTAATTATATTAGATAATAGCTTCTTTTCGTCCTTTTTTGTGCTTGAGGCTCCATAAGATGTGGAGGTGTGTGGCTTAATGGTTAGAAGGTGCAAGTTTAAGGTGCTGTACCTTCCTCCAACAGAAGCACAAAGGTTAAATTAGAAGATGATGTTGTCCTGGGTAATTTTAACAGTCTAGACTTTTCAACACTTGCTTCAGTAGTATTAAGACTTAGTGTCATGTGAATTTGGTCGGTCTTTAACCTGGGTGAATTTGTGTGCTTTCCTTTATTGTACCTTATGATCAAGTGACACATTCACTTCTCCCTACTTAAATGCTTTGCATAAGGAACTGAATTCAGGATTGATCCAAATGGGTAGCAGCTCTAATACACTGTGTTTACAGGCATAACTGTGGTCATTCCTCAGAGGCCACCATGGCCTGTTTTTCTGAGACAACATTAATTTAGAGAGTAACTTTCTTAGGTTTAAGTAAACAGTTGCACTTTGCTTTCTAACTCCCTTGTTTTGAATATTCTAGTTAAATGTCCTGTGTAGTCAGTGAGCACTATAAAAAGTTTCTGACTGTGGATTTTAAATGTGCCAAAAGGAAGCAAATTTTAATTCCATCCACAAGGGCATACAGTTATGGAGTCAAATTGCTGAATGTTGTAGCTAATCTTTCTGTTTATTGGAAGTTCTGCTGCTTCTAAGAAAATACACAGTTGATTTTTAAAGATATATTTGTTTTGTAATTCTTCTCTTCCTTCCCCCATGTCTCCAAACACTTAGAGAATTTATCACTAAAAAGTTAAATATATCTTCATAATAGCAGTTCAGAAATTGAGAAGGTATAATTAGCACAGAACTACAGTGATACAGTAATGTGTTTTTCTAATTTGAGAAACATCTTTGGGTGAAGTTATTTAGGAGTGACTACTTTGAGTTATTTTAAGACCTTCAGATACGTTTTAAAACTTTTGAATGGTCCACATACAAAATGCTGCCTAAGTGAAAAATTGTTGTGTGCTGCTTTTGATCCTTACCCTATTGTGTACTTTTATCAATCTGCATTGATAAGAAAGTCATTTTTTCACTAAAAGAATGTAAGTAAAAGTTTAACTGACCCTCCCCCAGGAGATTTGAAACATGATACTTCAAAATACCTAAGACAGGGCTTGACTGTTAATGAAATTAGATTAATATGTCGCCTTTTCAGGGGTGGAATCTGCATGATCCTGAGAGAAGTAACTACATTCAGCTATTGGTGTATGTGTAGTGTTTTATTTCCTTTGATGTTAGCTGTATTAAAACTAATGAGCTCCAAAACTGAGAAGGCATTCCTAGAAACAGGAGGGCATGGTCTTTTTGTGGCTGCTGGTGGTGTCGAGGCAGCTAGTTAGCATCTGAAGAAATACCTTTTCTGCAAAGTTTTCTTTTTTTTTTGTTTAAGTAAAGCATTCTGGTATATGGAAACTTGAAGCATATTGACAAGTTGTAAAAAAACCCATCCATGTTGAACAATTAGTGAAGTTTTGTGTTGTGGTGTGTGCTGACTGTTCTCCAGAGCATCCTGCCCTCGTTATCTGGGTAGGCAGTTTCAGGGGGTTTTGCCACAGCTGTACCAGTGAGGTAGAAGCTGTTGGTATTGCTATGCTTTACTTTGATTATTATGTGTAAAACATCTGCTTTTCTGCTTTGGTAGGTGGTATTTTTTTCAGATGTGTCAAAAAAAAATTGTTGTTGCTGCTTGTTGAGATGATTTATCAAGTTAATCAGCATATAACATCTTGACTTTATGGAGCATATTCTAGAGATGAAGTAGTAGTAAAAGAAAAGTTTAAATCACAAAGAAGTCAGGTTTTCAAAAAGAGAGAAATGGGGGATTTTATTTTGCCTAGGTGAGACCTTAGTGCTCCTGACACGCAGTGAGTGTCCCACAGGTGAGCCCTGGGAAGTCTCTCCCACACAGTTGATGAATGCCTCGTTCTGCTAACCTGCAGCACCTGCTCTTCAGGTCCTAAGTGTCTCCTGGGCAGTGATGGAGAAACTTCATGGGGGAATTTTGAGGTACCTTTCAGGGGAAACAGTTGAGACAAACTTCTTGATGGAGTCTTTATGATCGTTCAGTATTACATTAGAAAAATGTTGAGAATGCAGAATTAATCTTCTAAATTAACACATAAGAGAACTTCTGTTTGCTTTGCTTACGCTGCTATACAAAAGCTGCAATTACCCGATTGTTTACAGTTTTGTTTCTGTAGGACCTTTTGTTCAGCTGGGGCACAAGAGGATGCTCAGTGAATGAGCATCCTCTAAATGAGTTTGTTTATTCATGGTATAATATTTGATAGTCTTTATTGTACCTCATTCAGATACATTTCTGAAGGAAAAGGATGCACCACTTTAATAGGACTTTAATAGGTTTGCAAATGCTACTGGCATTGATTTTCACAGGGATTTTGTGGAGTCTCATGGTTCTCTTCCCCAGTTTTTCAGGTAATGACTGTAAGCATAGAGAGTTTTCTGTTACATTTAAATGCCTGACTATACATATTGTGTAGTGGGACACTCAGGAGCTCAGGTTTTCATGGAATTTTTCCAGTATCTTCCTTTCATGGTATGAGTGCCTAAACACAGGTATCTGATATGCTTTTTAGTTGCTCTTGAGCATCTGCTGGAGACAGATAGGAGGCTTGTGCTTTCCTGGAGTGGCAGTCAGAGCCCAGCTGTGCTCTTCTAGGCACCTGAAGCAGCATTAGTCGTTTAGGGACCCCAATCACTGCCAAGGTGTTAGTTACTAGTCTCAAAATCTCCTTTTGGGCTCTCAGAAGAGCACAAATACTTAGATAGTAGCCACAGGTTAGACACTTGGGCTGTGTCTTGCTTAGTGAGAAAGGCAGAATCAGAGTAGAGCTCTGCTGTCTTGGGTGGTACTTGAGGGTGTTGACTGCCTTGCTCCTTGTATTCTTCCTAATTCCAAAAACAAATAGGAGAAGTTCATGTTGAAAAGGCTTTTTTTAGTAGCTTGGTATGGATTGTCTGTGAAATGAATGAGGGCTTATTTTAGAAAAACTAAAGGAGTTGGGGTAATTAGAAAAACTTAAATTCGGACTTGAGAGCCCTGCTGCTTACACCTCGCAGACCCCGAGAGGCAGACAGCAGGGCTGGCGTGTCCCATTCCTTCCCGGGGAGCATCCGGAGCTGCCAGCGCCCTGCGAGCGATGTCCTGTCACCACGAGGGGCAGCTGGGTCGTGCCAGCTCTGGAGGAAGCCTGTGTTTTCCAGGGATTTCACAGAAAGTGATTGACACCAAAGGAATCCTCTTGATCATAAGTTTTCTAAACAAGTGCTTTTTCTGGTCATGATTATTTGGATTTATAATCTCCAAGAAAGCAGTCTATTGACTCATCAGTATTGACTAATATATTTCCGTTTTACATCTATAATTGACATTGAGCAATATTTAAACTCAACCCTGGAACAGGGTGGAGCTGGAATAAACAGCTCTTTTCATAGAAACTGTGTCCATTCACAGAGCATTCTGTGCAAGCGCTGGTGTAGCTGTGCAGTCTGGCTGGTGTGGGTCTGACACACCGTCGTGGGAAGGGGTTAAGGTCCGTGGGTCCAAGCAAGCTGCTTCATTCCTTTATTTTTAATATTTTTGGAAATTTTCTTCCCAAAACTTAAGTACTTTTGTGTGTGATCAGGCTATGTCAGTAGGGTGAAAAGCTTAAGAATATGTTGAGGTTTTCGATTCTGTGAACCAATTGCATGGCAGTTTTCATGATTCTTTTAAATTAAAAAAAAAAAAAAAAAAAAAAAAAAACTCCGCTAACTTTTGACCTTGTGCTTGTATTTGTTTATTTTTACATACATATTTTTATCAAGCTTAGAGAGGAATGAACTCTGTTTAGCGAGCCTGTAAGTTTGGGAACTTACAGGCACATGTGTGTGTGTACATTTATGGCTACTCGATTGTTTTTTCTTTCAATATAAACATGGACTTGTAACGTAGCTGCAACAGCAGATGGGTTATACTTGGCCTTGAGACTGATCATGCAGAGGTTTTTGCCTCCCCTAGTTGTTGCAGTGAACAAGCCGTCCGTGTTGCGGCAGCAGGGCTGTTGGAAGGGGCTCGGAGGGGCCGCTCCGCGCTCGCCCCGGCGCTGCCCTCGCTCCTACGGTGTTGACGCAGGCTGAGGGCTTGACAGAAGCAAATGTAGGGAGGAACCACCAAATCTGTGCTTGAGTTAGCTGTTCTCGAGCCGTTTAGTGGACAAGGGAGAGGATTGTTTGCCAGAAATATAAAATCTTGAATCGCCAAGTGGGTTACTTTTAACTTTCAGAAAGCCTTACAACCATGCATGAGTCTTTGTGATATAGCAGAAATTTCTATTGTCTGTTGCTTCTATTTATTATAATACTTTATTACAATTACTATGGATTAATGTCTCCAAGATTTGCACTAACACTGAGGAAATCTGTCCTTTCATCAAGTCCCTAAAAATAGATAATTCATCTTTGTAAAGTGATTGGATGATTGACTGCAGTGTTTTAGGGCTGTGCTCTTGCACTAGTGTCTTAAAAGCATAACCTTACCCAATCCTTTAGGATTGAGGAATATTATTGTCACTGAAAATGGAACTACAGTATAGGAAATGTTTCAGAGAATTATGTTTTTTTTGATGACTAGCCTTTGTGATTACCAGTCATTTAGTGTAGAAAAGAATTTTTTTGAGACAATTTAAGCTCTTTGAAGAACATCAGAGTTCACCAAGGTTGTGAAATTTCACAGCTGACAATTTTTAGATCATTTGATCTAAGGAGTAATTGAAGTGATGTAGAAAGCTATGTTGCTATATTGTTTTAAGCTTCTGTCTGAGTCCTTTTTTATTACCTTTTATGTAAGCAATTGTTCTTAAGCCGATGCATTTATTTTCTCTGAAATGATTTTTTTTTCTTTCAGATAGCCCTAAGGAAAAAAGATAGGTTAACAACATACTGGCATAACTGAAATCATTAATAATACACGATGTGGAAGTATAAATACCAGCTAAACAACTCTTTCCATATGAACTTGGTGTCAGTCCTTTGGAAGATCTGCTGTCCTTTGAGAGGAATGATGGTTTCTAGTTGTTAGCAGAGAGCTGCGTAGTTGCCTTTCGGGCAAATTTCTAGAGATGGTAAGTTCCTGTGAAAGGGCTTATTTCCTCCTAGCAGTGTTACACGGTATCTGCATTGGAGGACTGAAATTGGGAGCTCTTATTTGGGTGTTGTGAAACAATTTGTTAGTTCCCTTTTCCAGTCCTAACTCTTCTTAGCAGATCAGATAACGGAACTCGGTCCCGCAAAGATGCTTCAGCTTTTCCACTGTCATGTTAATTGGTCTAATATTAGTTGCTTCTCGTTACAAGCCTCACTTTTCACCTACTCTTTGGACTGGTGCCTCCCAAACATATTTTATTTGTAGACCTCTAGATGTGGTTGGTTCTACTTTTTTTTTTTCCAGAAGAGCTGCTGGCTCTTATAAAGATTTTTGGTTATATCCAGCACTCAGCTTTTGTGAATCCCGTTGGCTCTTCTGGCCTTGGACAATCACATCCCCAACAGTTATTCGCTTGAAAACCAGCTGAGAAGTTTTCCTTTTGCAGACGTATCTTTTGCAGCAGAAATTTCTACCTCTACACACGGTGTTTTTTAAATACAAAATACTTTTTGAAACTAGTAACTAGTAGTATGTGTTGATTGGCATTAAGTTGGATTTTTAACAGTTTCTATGAAGGCCTTCTGCCTGCGCCAGAGCTTTTGTTTAGTTTTCTTTGTTGTTGTTCTGCCAGAGGCAGAGAAGTTCATTTCTGGTGATGGAGGGGGGCTACCCAAGAAGATAACCAGGTATCCTCAAAAAAGAAAGCGCCTGTGATAGAGGAGGTGTTTGTAGCATATAGGCCGTTTACCTTACGGGTGGCTGCAGACATGTGTAAGTTTTTCTTTTCTATTTCAATTTAATGTAACATTTCAGTAACTGAAATGGGCAGTGTCAGGAGGGAAAGGGCATTTCGGGTGATTTTTGGGGGAATCTCTGGCTTTTCAGTACATGCGTGCTGACATACTGCGGTGCTTCCTGGATCTTTCTGCGGGCACCTTGGAGGTCATCGGAACGAATCTTACCGAGGTTGATGTGGCAAGAACCTGGATGCATTTTGGGGACACAGTCTGCATTTTTCCCCCTGCTTAATTCATAAATTTTCATAGCACGAATGGAGTCAGAAGTTAAGCTGGAGCTTCCTTCCTGCCACCCAAAATATTTGCTGCAAAAGAAAAATGCAATGGCATGATCGTAAAGTTCTGGCTCTCAAGTAATCTCTCCTGAAGGCTTGTTCCATAGGTACTTCTAACCGCGGTATGCATCATCTCTGCTCTTAAATATATCTTCCTGGGCTCTGTGATCTGCCTTGGCCCTAAGGGAACACACCTTTCTTAGCTATTTACATGCAATGTGGTTTATGCACCAAAAATTGAATCCATTGATGACGTTAAAGATGTAGATCGAGCACTTGAGCTGGTGCTGGTATGGGAGCTGGTTTGAGGGAACTGCATAAAGGACACTTCCTGGAGCAGTTTTGGATATAAATACTTTCAAGATGACAATATGTGGAATTTCTGTGTCACTGTGGCTAGATTATTCCCTCGGAGAAAGGAGTGGACTGTCTTTAATTTTGTTTATAAATATATATATGTATTTTTTTAAAATGACATGCTCTTTGATCATCAGTAATGAGTCTGAGATTTAGTCAAAAAGGAAAATAATATTATCAATGTATTTTCCTCTTCCTGAACCCGTGGCAGTTTTGTTTAGGCTAAATTTCGGGCAAATACGTCTTGGAAGTTTATTTCTTGTAAACATAGTGACATTTTGGTAGCGTCACTTTGGAAAATTAGATATACATCTGAATGTCATAGGCGTGTTTTTGCCTTGAAGGTATTTCGCTTTCTTGTTGTTGCAACTGGTGCCTCATTATGGATTGTCAGTATATTTAGGGGGGGAAAAAAAAGAGGTTTCTCTTGGCTAGCCTTGGGTTTTGCTGATCTTGGCGCTGTTTTCCCATTTGTTACTTATCCCTGGGAACCCCTTTTCTCTTCCTTTTGGTGTAGTGCAGTGTACTGGGGAAGCAGTAGTGGTTTCCACTTGAGGATGAGGAGAAATAAAGCTCCATATTAAGGAATGTGTATCTCATAATTAGTTTGAGAAAGTTAGACGCTGGATTGATGGTGGTGGCTATGTTGGTTAGAAGTGTGAGGAAAAGAGCATTCTTTATACATGTACTTACACTAGAAAAGCCCTAGTGCTGTTACACTGGCCAGAGGTGTTTTTTATACTTACAGTCTTGACTGGCATAGCTGCGTCAGGAAAGCCTGGGTAGTGTGATCCAAACCCTGTGTTTTAAGTGCCAGGAACCACAGCAAAAAATAAAAGTTTGACAGAAAGCAATGAATAATGATCTTAGGAATCAGCTCAAATACTGCTCTTACTACCAGATAATTTAAGGAAGAAAAATAGTAACTGAACAACTCTTTTACCGTGTCTAAATGAGGCTCTGGTGAACTAGAAGGATAGGACCCAAAATAATGGTGAGCTTGTGACTGCTGAGCGAGAACGTGAGCTTGGTTATTGATCCCCTCCTCCTGCTGTCCATGACTCGGGACGTAACTCCCGGGGGCTTTTGATCAGGAACTGCCTTTCACAGAGGAGATGTGTAATCATTGAGTGAAGTGCCAAGTTCTCTTGGGTAAGAATGAGCTTGGATTGATGGAAGTTGATCCCACAATAATTTACATGTTAATATTTATGCATGTCCGTGAGATTTCTCAACAGAGTCGACAACAGCAGAAGGGAGGAGCCCTCCGTGGTGTCGGGCTCCCCTTCCCCAGCGCTTGCACCCCTTGATGTGACACCTTTGGGTGGCACAGGCTGCTGTGCCCCTTGTCACGGGGCTGCTGCCCTCCTTTGCCAAGCACGGGGTGAACCTCGAGACTTCAAGCTGTGCTTCAGCGGGTGTCCTCTCAGCCACTTTCTAAGTGGCTCCTAGGAGTGAGGGGCAGCAGTCTGACAGAAATAGTATCTAATCATGAACTCCCAAATCCCTTATTTTGGAAGGGAAGCCTTAATAGGCCTAGTACGTTGAGTTAGATTTATGATGTTTATTGTTTTGCCTGTGACAGCTATCAGTAGCAATTGTTTAAGGAGAATGTATCTGCCTAGTACTGAAGTAGCTCCAGAACATCCTAAAACCACTGACGTGGTCATTGTTTAATAGCCCATCAACTTCAGGCTTCCACTTAGTTGTTCCTTAACGTGATCTTGTGCCAATATAGCTTGTACTTATTAAAAATGCCTTTGTTCTTCAGATATTACGTGAAGAGCTGTGATACGATAAACTGAGATAAACTTAGTTTGAGCGTTAGAAGTTTATAGCAGGCCAAACAATTTGGTCTGCATAGGAAGGGAAGGAAGCATGGGAAAAATATATATTTTTTAATTATTATTAAAAGCAGTACTATCACAAAAACACATTATTATTTATTCAAATATAATTTAAGTATTTTATGCTCTCTGAATCTTTTTTTATTTAACTTTGCATTTTTTAATTTGACTATGTCTAAAGCATGACTTTATTGAGTGTAGCTTTATTGGTGTCATGTTCTCTAAAGAAGTTTGCACCTTAAGGCATTGCACCATTGGCAAAAACAGGGCCATCCTTGCAATTTAATTGATCTCAACTTTATTTCAATATGAAAGCACATGTGCAGGTACCTTCCTTATCTTATGATTCTCAACCTCCTTTCTTATGTAATTAACTCCTGTTTTAAAAAGTCTGCCTTTTATTGTGTCCTTTTCATTGGCTTTGTGCCTTAGAAATAAATGCCCGTGCTTCATCTCTGCAGCATTGGATATTCAAGCTGCATGTGATTGGAACATGTTAACTACAAACTGTTACCCCAGCTTGTGAAATGAGCTCAGGAGTTGAACTGCAGTGTATTTTCTGCCTCCCCCTTTGCCACTTCTCCCTTCACAAAAGTAACCCTTGTGTATATCCTAAAATATGATATAGTAGAAGACCTGTGGAAAGAAATGGGACTAACATATGCAATGGAACAGGAATAGTTAAATAGGAGACTCTCTTGCTTTGTTCCTGCTTCCAAGGGTGAGTGGAATGGCATGTAGATAGCTGCAGTGTATTTTATCATGTAACAAATAATCTGCGTTTTGTGATGATGTGGTAATGGCATCTGAGCCAAAAGGGGTTTTGCCATTAATGCCAGGTTATTAGAAAATTATTTGACCTTCAGCCTAGCTGGAAGCAGACAAACTGACAAACATTTATTAAAGATCAAAACAAGCTATTTCTATGCAATATGTTAGAGATGCTAGTATATATTTTTTTCTCCACCGAGGAAAATTTGTGATTTAATTTTTTCCCCCCCTATATATTTACCAAGGACTGGGTGAGGCATTTACGTGCTTCTCCGTATACCATATTGCAATATAGCACGAAGGTCTGTGAGAATGAAATGAATGGGTGGGGTAAAGCTAAACTGTACACCAGGGAAAGAAGCTGAGTCATAAGGTTTCCTCCAGTGTGGAGAAAACTAGGGTTTCGCATACTAAGGAGTAGTATTAAAAAGCTTGTTGCACTTATGCTGCAGCCGTGAAGCCCCTTAAATGAAGCATTCTTATTTAAAAACAATTTTAACCTAAGTTTCTGCAAAAGGTCTGTGACTGTGGTTTAAATTGCAAGGCATAAGCAGTGCACAAGTGAGTGTAATGTATGTGCTTTTAGGAAGCTATAGGGAGCTAGTGGCCCCCAAGGACAGGCATTGCTGCCCTCGGCCCCCGGCATGATGCAGCTCTACTGGAAAAGGAGGGTCTCAGAGTCAGTTAAGGCATGGAATGGCAAGGGAGAAGTCTGGCTAGTGGAAGGAATCGGCTGGCATCTGGTGCTGAAGGAACAAGCAGGGATATGAACGGGCGCTTCATTTGTTAGAGCGTTTCAGAAAGTGAGAAGCTATTTTGTATGGTGTTATTTCATTTTACTGATAGATTTATTTTTGCATTTTACATCTTTTCTGAATCCACTAAGTCCGTCTTTTCTGTTTCTTTCCTATGCTCTATCCATGTTGTAATAGAGAAAATTCCTTCTTGATGACTTGGATTTATCTATGAAGTAAGATATCATTTGTAGATTAAAAAGGGGATTTTCCTCTCCTTTTCCTCTTTAAGTGGGTCATACAGCAAATAATTCTGTGATGCAGAGTTGTGAAACTGTTTTGAATCCGACTGAAGCTCATGTGTCAAAGACCTCATAGAATAAACAGTGAGTTTCAAGGAAGATGTGACTATATAATGATGCGTCAGGTATGAGGTGAAAGGGCCTAATTAAAAAAAAATCAGTATGCACAAACTATATTCCTTATAAACTACTACAGCAGATCCGAGCTGATCTTGTAGTCAGTGACTGGTTGTTTCATACATTTCGTATGGTTCAAGTTGTGCTTGCCGTGTGGGCAGCAGTTGATGGGGTGCTGCGTGTGCAGTTCTGCCCCTGCTGCAGCTTCACTGAGCGGAGATGCAGGAGTATTTTGGAGGTAGCAAAAATGCCTTAGAGCTGTAGTGCCTGCCTCAATTTTGCCAGCTAGTATTGATAGCAATAATTATTATTTTTTCCTACTGGAACCATTATGTTAATGGCCTGTTTTTGGAGGTGAAGGCAGGGCTATCCTCTATAGCTTGTTCTGGATTGGGCTGTGACTCGTGCTCTTTATCAGTCCCATTTCCTCAGTGATAGGCAGGTTTTTCCATGTGAGGTTATATTAATAAATTCTGCTATTTAGACTTGTATTTTGGTGAGACAGTTGGATTTTTCAGTCTGTTTGACTTACCAAAAAGAAAACTGAAAAATTATTTTGTGAGAGGGCCTTGGTTCTAGAAATCTTTTTCATCTGGCTGGAAGCTACGGATGTGGAGCCTTCGTAGCAGTGATTTCTAACTGAACCAAGTCACTAGCGAAAAGAACAACTGATGAAAATAACAGAGTGATCCGTGTTAGTGTAACACGCACGAAACAAGCGGGTTTGATGAGGGCTTTGCAGGACGAGGTGATTTTGCTGTGTTACACTGTCATGCTAATGCACATAGAATGCACTCTTTAGAAAGATGCAGCCTATTGGGCCAGTAATAGACTGGAAAATTCCCAGTGTAAAATTCACATGCAGACAGGATCCAGTGGGAATCTAGATATTTTGCCTTCACATGGACATTATTTACTGCTCCTTGTGTAAGCCTCCCGTGTGCTCTTTGCAGTCCTGAACGTGGTTGCCTCATGCAGTGGTTTTGCGTTCCCTGTCGCCTCCTCGCACCCCTCGCGTGGGCTCGGCCTCACGTGGGGCATTGCCATGAGTTGGGTGGTCTTGAGCACCTTCCAGAATCACTTTTCTTCCTCGTTCCTGTCACTGGGTGTTTTCTGTCACTGCAGCGAGCTGAATCAGCCCGGGCGTGTTCAGAGGGCTCCCCGCCTGATCGAGCCCCGGTCCCGTCGCGGCCGCGGCTGTTCCGCTCGGCCGGGAGATGGGGCGGTGGGTGACACAGTGGCGTGCTGATAACGGGCCTCTTCCTCCGCCTTCCCCACGCTTCTGGCCGCCCGTTTCCCTGGTGCGTGCGAGTTGTCCCACAGCTCAGCCGGGCGCCCGCGCTCGAGGCCGGGGCAGCTGCGCTGAGGTAGCGGCACCTGCGGCCGCGGGGAACGGGCCTCCCCTTTTGGCACCAGCAGCCTCGCAGATTGGCCTCTTCACCTGTGTCAACCTCACCGTTAATTGCTTGGACTTATTTAAATCATGTTAATTTGGTTTGATCCGTGGTAGTTCTCTTCTTATCTGCCAGCAGGATGTTTTCTGTGAAGTTTTAGTGGGTCTGAAATCCTTTAACATGTGCAGTGGTAGCCAGAA
>JASSRY010000665.1:87804-116368 GCA_032466555.1 Tinamus major | reverse complement strand
CCTAAAATATTTTCAAAAAACTGTATTTGCAGTATATATCAGGAAATAATGGCCTGGCCTGAGTTGCAGGTGATGCCATGAAGGTGGCCACATTTGGAACAGATTTGCCCAGGGAAGTTGCGCCTTGTCCGTCCGTGGAGCTGTTGAGAGCTCGGCCAGGTGGGACCTTGATATGACTTGGAGTTTGGCTGTGCCCTGAGCAGAGCCTGGTCCCTGGTGGCCTCCAGAGCCCCCTTGCAGCCCAAGGGGTTCTGCAATTCTGTCTGCACTAGTTCTTATTGAAACAGAGTGTTGATCCGCATGAAGCACATTGAGAAGGTCTTCAGTTCGGTTCTTGGTGTCTCGTTTGCAAATTATTGAGTTGTATGTTTGTATTAGGCCAGAGCAGGTTATTTTTAAAGCATTCGGTGTTTGGAACACTGAGTTTTTGTGTTTGGTTTGGAAGAACTTAAATTCCTTAGCTCTCCTTGGGGTGGTGGTAGGTGAGAGCCTTGGAGTGTGATTGCTAAAGGGTCGGAGGGGGGTTGTTCTCCACTGGCCTTGGACATAAGTGTAGGCTGGTCTTCCAAATTGCCCCATTCTTGCTAAAAGTAGATGGTTACTTGGAGTTCTGGGCTTCTTCCTCTTTCATCTTCTTTCTAAATTAGTGCGCAGAGACTACAAGAGCATTTTCATTACTACTTCTTTCCTTGGTAGCAGCAGCCAGCCTTGTTTCCAAGGCATATCTTTATATCTCCTGGTTTGACAGATGTTTCTGCTCTTTTCCTAGGAAAGATACAATTCTTCTGAATTTTGAAGAAATAAAGCAGCTGTATAGTGTAATACTGTTATAATATCATGAGCTGGCATTCCCATTTTAGGTCTTTAGGAGCTGTCAGAAGTCTAAACAGTCTTATTGAACACCTGCTTCTTGCTATCTCACCAACAGTGCCCAGAAAATCCTTTGGAATTTCAGTTAAGGAGGAGACAACTGGGGATAGGAACTGGAAATAGAGAGAAAGAGGAGGCAGAAGGGAGTGGAAAGTTGTGGAGGAGCTAAAAATGATACAGAGCCTCCTTAAAGGTCGTAGAGTCCTTGCTTGCATACCTAGCAAAGCTGGAATGGCTTCGTCCCTAACAGTACATGTGCCATGCTGATTTTAGGCCTCTCTAGATACACCCCACAAATGAGAAATATTTTTCATCTTCATATGTGACAGATAATATTCACCAAGTGATTGCTCTTCCTCTTCATTGATTATTTTCCATGTGCTGCCCATCATAAATCATGTGTATTAAGGTGTGTGTATACATATCTGATCAGTCCAAGGCATTGCTAAGAATTAGTGCACTACTATAGTGTAATGTACAGTGTAATGAAATGTTATATATGTCGTGTGTTATATATTATATACAATATGAAGTACCTACTAATTCATAATAATACTTTATTTTCGGAGACACGTCTGAAATATCACGACTAACCAGTTATTTGTGGTGATCATTTTCAACATTTTACTCCCAAGCTATGCAGATTTATATGTTTAACAGAGTAGATTTTTCTCCCCTGAAGATAACTGCGCTTTAAGATACCAAAATGGGTGTTCAGAAGCGTTCTTGGTGCTTTAGCTTTCAGTTTTACTCACGAGATAATTCTGCTTCCACCACTAAACCCCACATGGGAACCCAGGGGCTCCTGTCTCCGGCTTCTCTCCGGGAGCAGTTGGACCTGTCCCTCCTCTGCAGGAGGAACCTGCATGGAAGCGCCCGAGCCCCTTTGCTTGTCCCCTCTGTCTCCGAGCAGCTCGCTGGAGACGGGCTCCCTGTGTCATGTTTTCCAGTGGGATCCTGCGTCCCTGAGCGTTACCCAATGGAAGCCTTGCCTGCTGCTTGCCTCTGTGTCACTATCTTGAGGGGGTTTTGGAATAGGAAGTTCAGAGACAGTGAAAAAGAAGAGATTTTTGTTTTTTGATAACATGTCTTGCCAACCAAATTGCCTGTGTCTAGCATCTGCTGCTCCCTTTTTTTTTTTTTTTTTTTAGTAACATAGTCTTATTTGCAGAATGAGTATTTTTTAACAGACTCTCATTTCCTGTTTTTTTTTTAAAGTAGAAATTTGCTGATGAGAAGAATGATAGCTATCTTAGATAGAAGGATGTACAGTTAAAGACAAATGACACTGCCTTCACTCTAACTGTGTTTTTTTTTTTTTTTTATCCATTTTCTTTAGGCCACTGAGGAGGTTTCAAAAAATCTTGTTGCCATGAAAGAAATCCTCTATGGCACGAATGAAAAAGAGCCACAGACAGAAGCTGTGGCACAGCTTGCTCAAGAGCTGTACAACAGTGGTCTTCTAAGTACCCTTGTAGCTGACTTGCAGCTAATCGACTTTGAGGTAAGGAAATAAGTTTGACATTTCATACGCTGTCTGTGCTGAAATCGATTCATCTGAATGCTTATCACTTTGATTGCATAAAAGTTTGGTTTTGCTTTCTGACGGTGACAAAGCCACTAGAAACTACTCATTATTACAAATGACTTGGTAAATTAAGCAAATACGGAATGGAAAATCAGTGGATTTAGGCAAAATCTGTGAATTTACACAAAGTCATAAATTGAGTAAAACTGAGGTAGATGAACCTCTACAGATGCTGATCTGTTAAAATTTTTGTATAATCTTTAGTTATGTTTGTGAAAGGATTAATCTCTTACTAGTAATTCTGTAATGAACCCAAGGTCACTTAAACACTTTATTTTAGCTAAAAGCCTGATCTCATCTTGTAAGAAAGAAAAGTAAGAAAAATATTCAAACATATTGAAAATATGCAGTAAAAGCTTTTTATTTTAAAGATTATCTTTGGTAGTTTTCTCTCTCCTTTGGTACCAAGTGATTCAACTTTTTTTTTTTCTACTTCATCCTTTTTTCTGTTTAGACAAAACTCACTAAATTTTACTGGATAGTCTCAAATAATACTACTTCATATCTCTATACAAACCTCTGTGTGGAACTTGACACCTCATTGTATTGAATTATTCAGCCTCCCACTGTCACAGTGAAAAATCACACTATTACTTACAAGGAACTGCAGTACAATTGAATTTTCTCATTTTCCCTGAGGTCCTGCAAGTCTGTGGTTGTCAAGGAAAAGAGCCAAGAACCCTTGTATTTCCCTCTGCAGCCTTGACCATACAAACCCTCTGGCTCGTTAAGGTTGTTGGGAAGTGGTGTCGTTCATAAACCTGCTGGTCATGCAGCCAGTACAATAATGTCAAGTCCTGTTGTAATATGGCGTTCAAAAAATAATGTTTCTTTCTTGTTCTTTCCTCTTCGCCCCGCTGATAACCCCTCTGGTTTGTGTTCTGCTGCAATATGGTGGTATTTTTTGACCCACACAATGTTTACCCCAAATGCACAAAACATTCTGGCGGTTAAATAAGCAAGGAGACTTGAGAAAGTTAAAAGTAAATGCTGAAAGAGGGTGGCCTTTAGTTGCAGAGGAAAGGAAGTGGTGCAGCGTCATCGTCATCGGGATTTTGCTGACCTCTAGATTCTTATCAGCGGGGTGTTTACGCAGCCCGCTTATTAGTGAAGGAAACCTTCATTATCTTGTGCTAATGAAGAATGATAACAATTTACACAGGCTTACTCTCATTAAAAGAACTAATCATTTTATTCTGAGGGGAGTTGAAGGGCTGCGAGGAGTTTCCTGCTTTGAGGCTTTGGGTTGCATTGTCCCTGGGCATGTGGCCTTGCCTGTGACAGGGAACAAGTCCTTCCCGTTGCTCTCCAGGCTGCTCTGCAAGGCTGGGACCCGGCCTGCAGTGCAGCTGCTGCTGCTCCCCAGGATTAACGTCAGCACAGCCCCATGCTCCAGACCTGCACTAGCTTTTAGTTGCAAAGGCTGTAAAATGTTGGCTTTGGCATTTCAAATCCCTGCGACTGGCCTTGTCTCTTTTGATAGTCTCTCTGCTGAGGGAGATAGGAGCTTGATTTCCTGTTGATTCTTAAACTTAAAAGACAGCTTTAGTACTTATTCCTTCTGGTGCCCCTGCAAAGTGTGAGCTCATTCAGGGATTGAGTAAATGTCTGTATTTTTTGTCAAGGAATTTACTCTTGTTTCTGAAAGTTTAATAGTCAGAGTAAACAATACATTATATCTAAATGTTACAAAGAAACGATCTCAAATATATTTGAAAGTGAATACCGTGGTAGAAAAGTTGAAAAGGAAAAGCTTTCTGTTTTTATTAGGCAACTGCCCAAACCTTGCAGTATGTAAAGGCTTGTTTAAGATGGTATCTTTATCTGGAAGCTTTTTTCCCAAGCAGAGCAAGCAACAAAACCATCTATTTTACTGAATAGTGTTATGAACTTGAGCAGTCATCTCCGTGCTGCTTTGTGGCAATGCCTCTGTAGGAGAGAAGGTATCCTTTGTGAAATGGGATTTTGTTCTTTTTTTTTTTTTTAATTTTAATGAAGGAAAACAGAAAAGCCTTTTGCACAAGGGAGCCTGCATCCTTGGACGTGGAAGACAATACGAGCCCAGTGTTACTGTTACCTCTTGCAGTCGTGACTATTGGCACAAGGCTCAGTGCCTCTTTGCCCTTGCTAGGCCGTGACATCACTTGGTAATACAAGTTTTTAACAACAACCAGATTTGGAATTACTGCATGCCACTATCTGTTAAATTACAAAAAATAAGAAAATGCTGTTCTTGCTGGTGAATTCAAAGCAAACAGCGCAATCCAAGGCAAATTGGCAATATTAGTGAATGGGAGTTGATGGCTGTATTACGTGGTGTTTGAGTAAAGCAGTTTCTGGGAACACTGCTCCACTCATTAGCAGAACAAAGAATCCTGGTGTTGCTTTGGCCTTTCAGTGGAATTGTGATTGAGAAAACAAGCGTTTACAAACAAAGCTTCTGTCCGGAAAACAACGCTGGTAACACGCTGCCCCTGCTCATTCACCAAAGATGGCATTTTTAAAACTACACTTCCCCTACGTGCTTTTATATGTCTATTTTTATATCATTGTTACGCAATGTGGTCGCTGTTATTTTGCTATAAAATATGTTAGTTTTGAAAAATCACTGTTATTTTTTTAAAATGCTTGCTAAAAAAAAAAGTACAGCCTATAGTTTACTTGAAGGCTTGCTGATGCTACCAGAAGTTTTTGAAGGAGAGCTATAGTTTCTTGAGAAAAATGTTCTATTAATGGCTTTTACACATAAGTCTCAGGGAGCCTTTAGGTAGAATTGCTTAGCAAGGTTTTATCTGCAAGTCTAGATTTTGCAAAAGTTTGCTTGTTTTTGTTTTCTGAATCACATCTGGTAACAAATAGTTTGAAGACGTCTTTGTGGCCATCCCAAATGGAAAGTTAATTTCAGAAATCTGCATTTTAAATGCTAGATGTGAATGGCAGTAAAAAGTGTTCATACTTTTGGTTGACTTTTTCTTCATGACCTTACAATTTGTTAACTTTAGACGTGTCCCAAGAGAAATAAATGGTGGGGGTATCAACATGCACTGGAGAGAACATTCCCAGCTCCTTTCATGCTGTCTGGTGTCTGTTTTTGTTTATGTGTGCATCAGCACGGATGTGTAATTGGTGCTGGATTACAGCATATTTGTTCTCCTTATACTCTTTTTGTCTACTAGAAAATGAGAGACTTGTGTTTTAAGTCAATGCATGATTTTCCTTTGGTTTTTGTTTATTGCCTCCATAAGATAAAACATGAAGTTGAATGTTAACACTAGAGTCCCAAGTGCTCTGCAGACTCTGTGTTCCTAGAGGAGGTGAGAGAATAACAGAATATTAAATAATACTCGAGCAAGAATGTTGGTTAAAGACTTTCATATCAACAATGACATGTACAGAACAAGTCCTGGAGGTAGCTGCTACATAGGAATACTAGATGGGCTATGGAGTGGCTTGGTTTCTTAATGTAAGGCACCCATGATCTGACTGAAACATGATATTGTTTTTTTGTGCTTTGACACATTTGATAATTCTAACTAAGAGAATGTAAAGAGACTGGCCAAACTGCAAAACTTAGGCAGCAGATGATGATGATAACATTTAATTCTTACTTCCGTAGAACACTTCAATATTATGTATTTAACTGCTTATGTTTTTGACAGGGCAAAAAAGATGTTGCTCAAATTTTCAACAACATTCTCAGAAGGCAAATTGGTACAAGAACTCCTACAGTTGAATATATCTGCACTCAACAAAATATATTGTTCATGCTATTAAAAGGGTAAGTATCTTGCAAATATACCTTTTTAAAAAGTACAAAGTTTTAAATTTCATGGAAAAGTGAATCTTGAAATGTTTTCTCTCCTTCCTTTCCAGTACATTTATTTTTTTCTTAAAACTTTTAATTTCCCTAGGAAAAAGGAAAATTTCTTTGACAGAACACCAAGAATATTCTTTTGCGTGATATATCACTGCAAAATGAGAACTGATAGTAACCTAAGAAGATTCTTCCTGGGTTGCAGCAGATATTTTCCTCTTAGTACACTGGCTGATGCAGTTTGGACAATTTACTTGTGAACTTATTCATTTATAAAGTACTAGTGTCTAGGTGATGTTTTTTGTTTCTTTGTGCTCCAAAAAATCCTAAGTTTCCCTTTCTCTGTCCTATCCTGTGATCTCGGTTTGTGGCTCCTTATTCAGAGTGATTCATCCTGTAATTTCTTGCTGATGCAAAATGTTAGCCCCAGAAGCAGTATTGAGTTTTTGCTTCCATTCTGAAAAGATACCTGGTCTGCCTGGGGTACTTCCATTTTTTCCTGCAGTAAAGTTGTTGTTTTGAAGGGGAGCAGGATTTAAATGTTAGGAGGACAAGAGGATTATTAATTATGGCATAAAATAAATGCAAAGACACCAATCCAGTACAGTCTCAAAATAACTTGCAAAGAAATTAAAGGTGCAGAAAAATAAACTATTTTCTCAGCATGCCCTTGTTTATATATGACAGAGGGTTGTAACCTGGTTGTCCTAAATTTCTAACAGGACTTGCTGAAACATACTGCTGAGTGAGAATGCTTGAAGTGAGCATTTAGGTTAAGTTACTTAAGTGCTACTTCTGGCATCTTCTGAGTGAAATTTCAGTAAATTGAAAATATGGGGTGAATGGCAAAAAAATTAGTAGAATTCAGATTTCCCTGAAAGGCTGAACAGCCAAGTAATGTGACATTTAACATGAAAATTATTGCAAGAGAAAACTTTTTGTAAGATAATATAGTTAGTGCTCAGTAAACACAGTGATGCTTTGCCCCAGAATCCATCTGGGGAATTTAAATGAGGGCTCAATGTTTTAGGACCAAAATATTTTCAACTGAAAGGTGGGGCGATGTTTAAGAGGCTTTGACTTCTCCAAGTCTGTGTCTCCAAGCAACAATCTTAGCTTTTCTATGAAGTGCGCACTTGGAACCTGCTGTTTTAAGTTTTTGACAGCTGCTCCTGGCATATGCTAAAATCAGCAGAGGGAACAGGAAGGTACTAGAGGAAACGTGGCAGCAATTCCCAGCTGGAGCCGTTGGCTTCATCCTTGCACCAGGTCCGTGTGGGGGACTGTTCCAGAAGGTCTTCTCAAAGCTGCATCTGCTCTGCCTGACCCATAAGGACTCAGGTGGAAGGAAGGTGTCCTCACCATCAGAGGCCACTTGCCAGCATTTCAGCCAGGACGTTGCATAGAGCAAGCAGGGAGGCTGAGGGAAGGTTTAATGAAAAAGGAGACACAAGACCATGTCCAGGATTGTAAATCCTTCAGCTTTTTGCTCATATAAAGCCTAATATTACGTGAAGTGTTGTTATGTGTAACTTTTCTAGACCAAACAACTTTCTAGACCAAGACTGCTTACTGCATATCCAGGTATGTGCAATCCCACAAATAGGAGAGAGGAAAAAACAAAAATGATTTTGAATAAAGGGAGAGATTTCTTTTTAGTTTTACTCTTCATTTTATAGAAGTTATTTATTTTTGCCAATAATTTAACCATTTCTGTGATGTCAGTGATATTTCAGAAAAATATATGAAAGTAGAATTTAATACAGAGTTAAATACTTCTAATTTTTGAGTTACTGTTGACTCAATAGCACTGGAAATTCTGATTGTGCAGTGTAGTGTTGCAGTGCTAACTTTTGAGTGTATTTCTTTTTAGGTACGAATCTCCAGAAATTGCTCTAAATTGTGGAATAATGCTTCGAGAATGCATCAGACATGAACCACTGGCTAAAATCATCTTGTGGTCAGAACAATTTTATGATTTCTTCAGATACGTGGAAATGTCGACATTTGACATTGCTTCAGATGCATTTGCCACATTCAAGGTAATTTATGTTCCGTATTTTAGGTATTAGTATTTCTGTAGTTCTTCATTATTTGAACTGAGATGTTGCATGTTACTTGCTTGAGCAAAATAAGTATAGAGAGAGGAAAACAAATTGGTCAGGCGTGCATTGGTAAGCTACAGTGATAATACTGCAGGGTACTCTAATTTACTGGTGTAAGTTGCCTTTCCTAAGTAATACCGAGACATTAGCAATTTCCAAATATGAACATTCATGTCCTAGGCTGCTTTGTTTAATAAAACAGCTAAATGATGTGTTGACTGTGTTAGGTTCTGGCTATTCTGAATGAACATGTACTGTGTAAATATTTTAGTAAAAATATTGTTTTTGTGCTGTTTTTACAGGACTTGCTTACAAGACACAAGTTGCTAAGTGCAGAATTTTTGGAACAACATTACGATAGGGTGAGCAAATATGTTTCAATATTCACGGTTTCTTGGTATGAAATATTGTGTTCTTGAGAAACCCAAGTAAGGCTTGTTATTTCTTTTTAGCTTCCTTTTTGAAAGCTTCTATACAACATCGAACCAATTGAGCTGACAGTAGTTAGTGCCAAAACAACGAAAAAATAAAGATTAAGACATCGTTGACTATAAAAAAGAGACTAAAGTGAAAGCAAGGGAGCAAGGGTGGTTGTCTAGTCCTGTGGCAATGTATTTTCTTTCCACTAGAGGGAACCTCTTTCCAGGGATTTCCTTTGCCTGTCCCGGGCCATGACCTTGGAAGCTGGGCTCCTTCCTGGCAAAGCTGGCGAGCAGGGAGCCTGCAGGAGCTGGGCATTGTTCCCGTTCAGCACACAACCAAGTGCCCGGATATGGATCTAAATATCAAAGGCTTCTAAAAGAGGGATTTTTTTTATTTGGTTTGGTTTTTAAATGCATACAATGCTTCAACAGTAATGGCTTACAAGACTAGTGAAATTCTACTGACATTTTTAGAATTTTATTATGGATTGCTCCTCAGTTTGTTATAATTATACACATGCACACATAATTATAAATCAAACTATAGGAGAAAGCAGTCATAAATCTCTGGAGGAGGTCCTGTGATGCTTGGAAAGGTTCTAACTCTCTTCTGTTTATTCTCTTGTTTAGTTCTTCAGTGAGTACGAGAAGCTACTTCATTCGGAAAATTATGTAACAAAAAGACAGTCACTTAAGGTAAAGGAAATTTCATTTTCTTCTTAAATGCAAGATGAGAGAACGTGGATTTATTGAATTGGCTTCAGTAACTGCCTTTAGTTTCTTTATTCTGGTCCTTTCACTTGTCATGTTGAGCAGATCCTGGGTCTTTTCTCTCCACGCGCAGAAATGGCTATATGCAAGTATCTTTTCCACTGAATAATTTAAGGAAGGCTGGCATAGCGTGACGAGAGCAAACTTATTTTCAAGTTAAAAATGTCAAGTTGAATGTAAATATAATAGATAACTAGGCTCACTCGTGGCAAGAATGGTACTTACTGGCTTGCTCCTGCATCAGAACTCCCGACAAACAGAGGCTCTGTGAGAGCTTTGGTGTGTTCTATTTACCAGCAAAAGTTCTTAGGAGCTGGGGAAAATGTGTATATATAATTATGAAATTTCTGTCTTAAATTTGCGTACCTTATGTACAGAGAAGGTAGAAAAAGAAGTAGGAATGTTATTTGAAGCAGAGTCCCTATTTTTATCACATTCTTATCGGTAATGAATGATTAATGCATGATAAATGGAAAAGATAATGAAATCGTGGATAATAAAAAAGATAATGAAAAGTGAGGCAGATTTGTCTTAACAATTTATTTCACACTAAGGTGGGGAGTGGAAGGGGATTTTTCATTTGTGGTATTGAGAAGGAGTAACTGCATCATCGGAAACGAGACAAAAACGGACCTTGGAGCTCACATCTTACTGCTCTGGCACACTGGCATCAATTACTAAGCGTGTTTAAAAGCACTTATGAAAAAGGTGTTCCATGTTTCAAATGTCAGTAATATTTCACTCGATTTTGCTTCCCACTTTTAGCTTCTTGGTGAATTGTTACTGGATAGGCACAACTTCACAATTATGACAAAATACATCAGCAAACCTGAAAATCTCAAACTAATGATGAACCTTCTACGAGACAAGAGTCGTAACATTCAGTTTGAGGCCTTTCACGTGTTTAAGGTATGCATTAAAAAATTAATCCACAACTCTAATTGTTTTAGTGGAGTAAAATTCTACACTGAGCCTGAGTGGAATTCATCTGAACATGTGCCAGACGGTTAAATAAATAGCTAATGTTTGTCTTTATTATGGGCTATCTTTACAAATAATTACCTTTATCTTTTTGAAAATTGTTTATAAGTTCTTGTACATACAACTGTCCATGTAATAACAACCATACAACTGTCCATGTAATCTTATAAAAATTTTGGAATTAAGGAAGATGAAGTACAGTAGAATAAGGAGGAATGCATGGTTTTGTGTGCAAGCAAGAAGCATCTTGAGGTTCAGAAGTGCTTTCCTAGGAGGCTAGCTGTGTTTTAATCAAATCGCTTGAACTTCAATACCTAAATTGGAGTTTGCATATTAAAACAGAGGCCTTTGGATTTAGCAGTAAACAAGTAAATGACAGTTTGGAGATATAACTTGAGATATAGATGTTTTTGGTGTACTTCAATACATCCATCTGATGCTCTATATAATGTGATACCATGCATTCGCTACAGAAATGAACCAAGGGATATTTTGAGCAAGGCCCGTTGGGCATTAGGGCTGATCAGCTCCTGTAGATGTGAATTTACTTGGAACTGGTGCTTGGTTGCTATTCTAATAAAAATAAAATTATTTTAATAGATTTTTACCTTTTTTACTCCTTTTTTTTTTCCTGTGGGCATATTTAAATATACAGTGATGAAAATATCCCTTTAAGCTGTTGTTGTCACTGTCTAAATTGCTGAGTTTGTTTTTAACTGAGCCTTGTGTTTCCTCCTCTTATGCCAAATTACTTTTATTTTTTACAGGTGTTTGTAGCCAATCCTAACAAGACACAGCCTATATTAGACATCCTCCTAAAGAACCAGACCAAACTTATTGAGTTCCTCAGCAAGTTTCAGAATGACAGGACCGAGGATGAACAATTTAATGATGAGAAGACCTATTTAGTTAAACAGATCAGGGATTTGAAGAGACCAGCACAGCAAGAAGCTTAATCTCCAATAAACCCCTAAAATATTAAACCCCAAATCAGCATTTGCTGTTAGATATTCAGCATCAGGCACTCTTATCGATTCATGAGGAACATTACTGCTAATCTGCTGTTCAGTGAACGGTTTTTGTTTTTCTCTTTTCTTTTTTAGTCCAAGTTGAAAAACATAGCTGCTGCTTTCTTGCACAATGTGGACTTTATTGATATTTGTGTCATTTCAGAATTCAAAGACACTGCTTGTTTTAGGAGTCCTGAAAAGAAAGATTCTAGGTTCATGAAAGCAAACATATAGATACTAGTCTGGTTTAGGAAAGAAGGTATTAATGTAGTTAAGCAACAGGTTGCATGCTTGCAAATCTGAATAAACCTGTACGTTTGCACTTACCTTGTTTGAGATATGAGCACAATGTGACCTGTGCATACCTGGCACCATACTATAAGATTATATGCCTTGATTAAAAAAAAATGTGCAGTGCTTTATTTGTATTCAAAGGGGAAATGTATCTAAGATGTGAGCTTATTGGGATAAACAGTTGTCTTGCAAATAAACCGATACTGAAACCTAGCAAGAGTGAAATCTCAAGGTTCATAAGGAAAATGTATATATGCCTTTCACTGCTTTATAGATTTTTTTTTTTGACATGATTTGATTTTTTTTTTTCTGAGAATTGACTTGTAAACTTGGAAATATGTTTTAAGGGTTTTTGTTAATTTTACTTTAAAGGTATTTCAGACAGTAGAGCTAGCAGTGACATTTTGCATTTCATTTCAACAATGCTTGCTGGTTTCTTTTGTATATAACTCCTAGGCTGCTCATTTCTTTAAAGTATGATTTAATTTGTACAGCAGAGGAATGTTATTGTATTAGTCTGTAACTATTACCTAATATTGAGTTTTGCAAAATGAATGCTCGTATGTAATTGAATACTTCAGATCACATGAAAATGCTGATTTAACAATCTTAAGTACTGCAGCATTAAAAGAAAAAAAATGCAATTTCTTTGTATTCACTTATCTAATGGGGTGCCATCAATTAGGGAAGCTGAAATAGAGATCTGGAACCCTTTAAACTATATTCTCGCATAATATTGGCCTTACCCAATTAAGCTAGTGTGCTCACCAGTTCTACAAACAGCAAAGGTTATAAATTAATATTGATTTCTTTTGCTTCTGGGGAGCCTACAGTTTTCTCTTACAGTAAAGTCAGTACAGCAGTTGTGAAAGTGAATACTTCAATTCCCTCTGACTTCAAGAAACGTAATTTTTAGATGTCCTTGTGGTAACGAAATGATTTTAATTTTGTTGATTTTGTTTTTTTAATGCTGCAAACTATCAGTATTTATAAAAACAACAAAAAACTGATTTTGCACCATGTTTTTGTTACTGTGACCATACAGAAAGAATCTACTAAATATAGCTAAACAATGTTATTAAAATTGTATCTATCCGTCATATAGTAACGCTAAGATCGAAACCAACCAGACGTATGGATTGGAGTCTGAAAGTTCAAATTCTGCATGGCTGAACCTGGCTGAGACTGCTATAGAAAATGTTTGTTGCTTCCTGTCCTCCTCCAAATTAAACTATTTTGCAATCAGCAAGGTGAAACTCCGTAATGACATTTAAGCTGATTTTAAAGCCTTCAGAAGGGAAGTCAGATAGTAGCTCCAGAAAACCCGGTGTTTTCACTCTGTAATTGAAAATCCCTCTTAATACTATAATTGGGCTTTTAAAGGTTCTTAATGTGTACTTTGCATACAGATTTGCAGACTTTTGCCTACTGGAAACAAAATAGCTTAATCTTACTGAAGATCACTTATACAGGCAGGCATAATTGGCCATGATATGGTATTATAGTTCAGTACTAACAGTCTTATTATATTTTGGTTTATCATAGCTGAGCGGAGGAAAACATTATTTGCCAAGTTACTCACCATACCATATAAGGCTTCCTCTTTAGAAAAATATAGAAGTGCTAAAGATTTATATATGTAAAGTGAAAACATTTGAACTGGGATGTAGGTTAATCTTTATTAGGCCTGGGAAACAATGTCTATGGTAACTTTTTTAGTATGTGAAAACATTTGAATGTTGGCGTTGGAAAAGAAGTTGTATTTAAACTCAAGCTCATTTGGTGTGCTTTTTCGTATTAAAAAATATTGTTCTGGAAGTGGTTTATTATCTTCTTGAAGGCTTAAAGATATTACTTATTTAAATGTGAGGGGTTTTTGGTTTTGCTTTTTTTTTTTTTTTTTTTTTTTTTTTTTTTTTGAGATGTATACAATTGTAATTCTACTTCCATAGTAGCATTTCATTTCTCCTGAGGAAAATGCGTTTCTTATCAGAAAAATCTGGCTGGCCCCATAATATAAATTGAAATAAAATTTTGAAGAAAACCGTGTGTGCTTTTTTCTGAAAGATGAGTGAGTTTCTCGTGGATGTGAATTTCTTTTCCTCCTTATTGTCTTAAGCGATCTGACCTTCTTCCTTTAAAAGGCAAAGTAATTCTAAAGTGTGAAAAATTGTGTATGCCTTAAGCATTTATGAGGAGCAAAGTGTTGTATTAGAGCTCTCAATTTCAGTTAATTGCTGATGAGCTGCTATTTTGCTTGTCCATAGCCTGTTTTTGCTGATGCTGTTGCTTTCCTTGCATGTTCCAAGGCTAAGACCGTAGGTGTCATGTGTGATGAGGTTAGGTGTGATGAGGTTAATGGAAATGGAGCCTCCATAGTCCTCTTTCACTCCCTTCTTTCCAGATTTCTGGAGCACAGGTTGGTAGAACTGATAATTCTCTCTCTAAGAAATACTGTAGCTTTTTTTGCCTTTGAAGTTATTTGACCCTATTTATCTTTTATAACACCCCAAGACATGCAAGGGTGGAAACGTCAAGGGAAGTTTTAGGAGTTTTTGATGCGGTTTCTTCAAGTTTGAGCAAAAAGTACTGGAAAGTATGTGGGGTTTTGGTGTATTTTGTTTATTTTTTTCCTTCAGACCATTTTGCAGACAGAAATACTTGTTACACCATAGATCTCACTGCAGGCTACAACTGTTTGAGCCTTTATGTAAAATGCTAGTATTCTTTCCCTTACACAACGTAAAAACCCCATATTAAAAGAGGAAGGAAGAGATCATATAATAGTAGTCAAACACATTGTGAATTTCTGTTAAAAGCTAACTGCCAGATTGGGTAAGTGAATGGATATGTGGGTGAAACTGGTCAGGGAGAGAGGCTTGAGACACCTGTGGAGATGTTGACTTCTAAAATCTTCTTTCCTCTGCAGAGTTGCTCAGCTAGACCTGCCTTATGGGCTGACGTCTAAGGACCAGAGCAGAGGCTGCCCGAGAGCCCGTGGAGGTGTCACGCACAAAGCTGCTTCCAGTAAGTGCTCTCTGGGGCCTACCAAGCATTTCCTGCAGGCACCTTTATCTCTGTGGGTTATTTTCTTTTTTTATTTCTTTTTTTAAGCTTAGCTGCTATTCTTCCCCCTCCCCCCATATTCTAGTTCTTCTAGACCTTCCCTGCCTTGTTTGAATGATTTTCCTATGTGGATTGCTTGCCTGTGGATGTCTGTTTCCTTGAGCCAGGCAGCCATCTCATTGGATGTAGCAGCTTCATTTTTCTCTTGTCATTTAACTTAATAAAGTGGTGGATGAACCACCACTTTTTGCCCTGAAGACTTTGGCTCTTGCAGGGCTGTTCAAAGTGCTGCTTCTTTTAGCATATTGCAATTTGAGATGATGTTAGTGCCACCAATGAGAAAATATTTGCCCTCCTATTCTTTTGCATGGTATCTCTAAATAAGGATTTGATTTAAACTGAGCACGTGTCGCTACTGAAGAGTCATTGCCCAACAGTGTATGAAATCTGTATTTCCAAGTGGACCTGCTTGGATCCGGTTAAAATTCTATGTGCCTGGAGGCAGGAATCAAAACATGGAAGGAAGTTAGTAAGTAGTGGGGAGAGCAACGCTTCAGAGTGTTGCATTATTTGAAGGAAATATGTTGTTTTGGAGAAAAGACCTGCTCTGCATCTCACTTAAAACTAGCATCTTCTAACTCATCTCTGTTTAAAAAGAGCCTTGTAATATACAGGCAACTTAGAATATAGATTTTGTTAAATGTGTATATTCACATCAATTTTTAATGCCAAGCCCTTCTCTGGATGGTTTTTATGGAGATGTTGGTGTATACTGCAGACCTAAGCATATCTTGTCTTCTTGCTCAGAAAATGCAGTAGTCAGAACCCTTTCTGCCCCTTTTTGTAAGTGGAAGCTCTGTGCTAAAGGTTTCCACCCTGTGTAACGCAGGAGAGGTTTCCAGCGGAGCGCAGCTCCGGTCGGCAGGATTACGGCTGCGGGAATCGGCACGGGGCTGCGTGTGGCACCAGCCTTGCTGCCCTCTGTGAGCCCAGTAACGTTAAAACCAATAAAGAATATGTTCTTTAAGGTAAATTCCACATGTTTCATGGGAGGGGCATCTCTTGGGAAAACCAAAAGTCATAAAACTTATGGTACTTTTTATATCCATGAAAACAGCTTTGTGTGCACCACTGGAGATACACGGTTGTGATTGGAGTTGTCTGCTGTCCTTTCCCAAAGCTAAGTCCATGGTATGTGTTTTTTCCGTTTCTTCCACAGCAGGTTCCATGTACTGAGTCGTGCTGGGAGGTGTCCTCACAGTTTCTTCTGTCTTCTTATTGTGGTGGCCTTGAGAAACATCCTACTGCCTGCCATGAACAAGCACATTAAAAATGTGAGTGTTAAAGTTTTACTCTTGAAGTAAATTTTGAAGTGAATTTAGTATTGTTCAGTTCTGTTTGGAGACTTGAAGGAGATGATTCATTCTGTTGCCGGATTGTACAAAAGCCAAAATTAAAAGCTTAATAGGCTTTAGGCCTCTTTCAGCAAATTTAGGGATTTTGTGTAGTCTGTCATCTGATAAATATGTAAGAGTTCATAACTCATTCAAGGCATCTAAAGAATGTAATCAATGTAGTGCAGTAGTTAGATGTGAGCAAGCCAGTTTCTAGTTTCTGCCTTTTAACAACCTCTAAAAATTGTGGATAAATCAGGAAAAACATGGCTCTAAGATAAATCGGAATGTATTACAGGCTTTTACACTCAGTGAGCTTGGGAAATAAAATCAGAGAGATGAGGAGCTGCAAAATACTCACCTGGATGTAGGATTTTGGTTGTGTCTGCTGAATTTCCTCATCTTTTCCCATCTCAGGAATGACAGAGCACTGGGTTTTCTCAGCTAATACACAGATAATTATATAAATACAGGATTTAAGGATTTACAATAAACTTATGTTTTTAGATAAAACTATTGCTGTGGAATGTTTCTTGCAGAAGTAGGAGAAGAATCTCACTAACTTAAAGAGTATATTGGCTAAGCTAATTTTTTTTAATTGTTTCTTCAGGCTGTTAGAACAGTGGGGAAACCCCACAGCTCAGTTCTAATCAGATGTGCGTGTTGTGCATGCTTAATGTTTGAGGATATGCAGGAATACAGATCAGGGTTAAATCTTACCTGTAAATCTCATCAGAGCAGTGTTCTGGAAGGCGAGCAAGCACGGATACAGCTCACATAGACCACGAGGAACATGCTGCAGCAGTCACAGACCTCCAGAGAAGCAAAAGATGAATATCTGCTTCAGAAAAAGGAGGTTTTGAATAGCTTGTAAATTTACTCTTCAACTCCAAAGATAAAATGGTTTGCCTTGTAGGGTGGTAGGCCTCTAGGGTGCAATATATATAATTTGGTACACACTATGTACTCGTGATAGGGATTTTGGTGTCAGGTTATCTGATGTAAGAAACGGATATTTTAGGGAGAGCAAAGGAGTGAAAGAGCCAAACTGAACAGTGGCCCGAAGTGTTCTTGCCTCTTGAAGCTATTTGGGAAGCCAGAGGCCAACTCACAAATTGGTAATGCTGCTCTTCCCTGTTCACTTGGTTTGGGTAAAACCTTCAGGCAGAAAGGGAGAGGGATGATGATAAAAAATGATTAGAATATCAAGGAGAAACACACGCTGAGGGGACCTTTCCTCCCGAGGACCAAAAGGACACTGGACTTGGCTCCATCCCAGGGTGAGCTGTGATGATCTTGTTACTCCAGGGTGATCATTCCTGTTTTGGCTAAATTGATGCTCTTCTGCATTGCAACTCTCCCTGTCAGGCTTCTCTGATGGTGACTGCTTGCTTTCTCCTTAGTCGTGCTTCTCCCTCTCTGCTGGTGTTTATTTCAACTTCAAAGCTACAGGAAATACAAAGTTCTGGTTCTTGGCACCCGCTTTTTCCAGACTTTCCACGTGCTTGGTGATCAGCTAGGATGTAGTCATTATAAACTTGCTTCCTAGCAATCTTGACCCCTAACAAGCCTCTGGAGTAGCCCATGTCTGCTTTTACAATGCTTCAGCAAGTAAAAGAAGGTGTAAAAAGAGGTACCCAGAGGAGAGAGGGAGCATTTGGACATCTGTACTTAGTCACCCAAAAAGCATGCATGTGCAATGTAATACTAGGATTTGATTCTCTTGGATGGCCTTCAACCCCATGAGACCGGTTGGCTTTTGCAGCACTATAGAGAAAAATAATTCATATATTTCTTAACAAATACTACAAAGAGATTCACTGTCATAATAAGTATAATCAGGAAGATTTGCTTTTGCATGATAAGATAGAATAGCTGACTTGTCTAGGTAAATCAGATGAGATGAGTCTGGCTGTGGCTGCTGTAATTCACCAATGTGGCAGTAATCAACTGCATTGGCATCTTCCTCTGCTTTTCACTTTTATTTTCTTACTATTACTTGGAAATCTCAGCATATTTTTCCCTTTCTGTCTCTGAAGCAAGAGAATAATCTGAAAACTAGCATGGGGTAATTTAAATTTTGTGCAAAAGCTTGAAAGAGCAGTGAGTTGCAAATTTCCTTCTTTTGGCTGAATGTTCCTTCTGAGAAAGATTTTTGTCTTTTAGCCTTCAGTGGTATAAATTAAATTTCCTGTGACTACCTTTTGGTACCTGGGCAGTTTTGGTAATTACAAACACCTGACAGTTGTGCACAAGAGGTTTTATAGTTGGCAGTACATGCTGTTAGTAGGAAGTTTATATGAAGCAATGAGACAGACAGCAGTTACGATGACATTGAGTTTGAGAGTTTTTGACAGGCTTAAAGTCTCTATTCCAAAAAGAAAATAATCCGGTTTATTTTGTTAAAATAGCTTTGCAAAACCTGGAAATTGCTAATAAAGGAATAAATATTTATTTTGGCTGATTGCTCTTCAGATTGAACCATGATCTATTTTGGAAAAAATCTGCTGGAGAAGTAAGGAGAGCCCAAGGTTGCAGTACTGTTGTGTGGCTGCAGTTTCAGCTCGCTGCCGCCCGCTGGCAGGGCTGCCCGTGCCTCTGCATCTCCAGCTCACCGTGCGTTAGCCCATCCACCAAAAACACCGTGCAGAAAGGAGAGAGCCTGTTGTGATCAGGTTTCAGTTTTGAAAGCTCAGTTCTACTGTAAAAGAGAAACTGGAAAAATGTCCTCAGGTGCTCCCAAATCTCCTCGCTCCTGGTGACTTTCACATCCGAAGTGCTTGTTTTAAAAATAAAACATGCATCATCATGAACAGATAATTTCAGCAGCAGTCAGCCTGAGATACAGAAGAGTTCATTTTTCTCGTGTAATAATTCTGTTGTGGAGACAGTTATCAGGTGTTTTTACAGGCTCAACAGACGTGAAGGTTGAAGTTGATTCTGCTGATGCCCAAGAAATAATATTCCGTAGCCCTTCTGCCATAGCTGCTGCTCCTGAGCTGCTGCTCCGAAAGAGGGACACCGGAGGGGCAAGTACTGCTGCCTTCAGCAGAAAAAGCACGTGGGATTCATGTCTCAAAAGGTAACTTAAAGCCAAGTTGTGGGAGCATTGCCCGGTTTAGCAGACATCCTGGAAAAAAGTCAGGCTTCCAAACAGGAAATAGCTTGGCAACTGTAGAGATGATTTCATGTTGGGAAGGAGAAACAAGAGAGGAAGGGCAGGTAAAATGCTTTAAGATGTGGTCATGGATTTTCCCAGTGTGTTTTGATGGTTGTCTTTGCTTTTGAGCGTGGACCGTAGAGATTCATTTCGCAGGACTGAGCTCACAGGTGGTGATCCAGCATCACCTACTCATGTGCCAGACATGGGCTTGAGGATGCGTTAAACCTGTCCAGGAGCTTTTCCTTCCAAGAGCCTTTGGAGAGCCTTTCCTTTCCAAGACTGCTCTCTTGCCTGCCTGCAAGAAATGCACACCTCTAATAAATACATACATACATACATATATATATGTAAAAGGAAAAGGTAGAAAATAATAGAAAATCATCTGGGGTGATGTGCAAACTCCAGTTGTTTGTTGTTTTTCTTATAGCTTTGCACTGAGCACAGTATTTCATAATGTCCTAAGTGCTGAATATGTTATCTGTCAAAGTGATGCCTTTTAATTAAATTTGCTGTTGAAAATTCAGCTATACATTAAAGGGGCTCAGTTGTCCAGAAAGACATGTTGAGCTTAGATATGAAGTACTCAGACCGAAGAGGGCTGTTAGGGATAGGGATTAGAAAGATGCTGTTTCACATAAATTCCCATAAAAGTGGAGATATTTTTGTCCAGTTAGCTCCCTAGGTGTATACTGATCCTGAGTACACCTGAACATTTCAAAATGACACTGTGGGCCCTGTCTGGTTTCAACAACTCAGGGTGGATGGGTGTCCTTGCAGGTCTCACAAGCAGGGCTGAGCATCAGACCCACAGGTAGCTTCAGCCTCTGCTTGGACCAGGTGGGAACCCTTGTGGGTTCTTGGTTTGAACTCTCTAAGGGCCTTTTAATGGGGCAAGCAAACAGAAGAGAGCTTTACAAAACTCTAGCTGTTTTCATCTGTGACAAAGGATATACAGTGTTGAGCGAACAATGAATCATATTTGTTTCTGTGCTCTTTTTTGTTTGTTTTCCAGAGAATGCTGAAATATTCTCTGTGTTGGGACTGGAATCTTTCTGTGCCTAGTAGCCCTCTATCAGCAGAGGTCTTCTTTTCAGAAACAGTCTGGCTTTTCTTTCATTTTCTTTCTAGCATGTTTTGTCCTTTATTGGTGTTAGTCTAAAGTATTCGCTGCTGTAAAAATATGTCCTTTGTTCTTCTCATTTGCTCAAGGTTCCTTTGTTTCTGAATTTTGTCTTTTCTTTGATCTTAAAAGATCTAGCACCAGTTTGACCTTGTTTTCTTTTCAGTGTTATCCCATCCTCAGAGAAAGAGAATGAATATAAAAAGGAAACTGACTTTATCAAGAACATGGTTAAGTCTTTTGATCTCAGAATTACATCGGGTTTGGCCCGTGATGGTCTTTGCTCAATCTCTGCATGGGTAAGCAAGGTAATGACACTAACATAAGGAACATGAGACAAGAGGCAGCGAAAGATAGTCACAAGATAAGGAAAGCAAACAGGTTGCAGATGAATAAATTGAATTCCAGTGGTTACCCTACCTACTGGTGTCCGTGAAGCTGTAACATTTAGCACTGCCTATGGAAAATTTCATCCGTGGTGCAAAATCCAAGTGTGTTTTCATCAGGGTAAAGGATTGGTTTGAAAGTCAGGCCTATTTTTGTGTTTTTGTCAAGACAGGGTAATCGCTTATGAGCTAGGAAAGTGTGATCAAAGAAACCATGTCTTTTGGAGTTGTAAATATCTGTGCAGGATTATTAAAGAAGTGATGTTTAAAGGGCAGAGCACCCTGATGAGAAAGGTATTAAAATGGCAAAGAAAACAGAGAACTAATTTCAGTTCTTGTTTCATTTCGTCAGGCTCTGTATGAAGGTGATGGAATAGCTGAACAAAGCAAACTACAACAATGACTAGATAATGCAAAATTGGAAATAAATGAGTCATCTGCTTTTGTTAAAGTAGAGGGGAATAGATTTTTGTCTCAATTAATTTCTCTTCAGCAGTGTACAGAGGGAATTTTTAACAAAAGGAGAAAAATCCCAATTCCTTTTAATTCCATTTAATTCCCCTTAGAGTCCTTTTCGAGTATGGAAGTTATCAATCACGTAATGTTATTACCAGAGGAATCTGTCAGGAGTCTCAAGTTTAATCCTTCTTTGCAATGGAAGTGATGGGCTTGGGTGTGTATCTCGGGTATCTAAACAGGCAGAACCTGTCACCGAGACACCCAGACAGACGTTCCCTGAGTTGGGGCGCAGTCCTGGTTGCTTAATGCCCCGTTTCCCAGCTGCTGTGGTCAGGGCCGCCTCATACATTGCTCGGCCGTGAGGACTCTCCTGTGGAGCCTTCAGGTAACATGGGCAGAAGGCAAAGGATCACCTGCAGTACATTATCCCGTGTAACAAATAATATATTCATTTGGAAATGTATTTTGTTGGAGTTGATGTTCTCCAGCAAAAGGTTGAGTTTTCCAAAGGAGTGCTTATTGTGGGAAGACTTTGCCACTGCATTTTCCAAGAGATTCCTGCTGTTTTGTGCGGGTTTATACTTCACTCTCACTATCTTTCATGGCTTCTGTGCTCATCAGAAACATTGCTGGTGTTTATTTTGTTTTATTTTTATTTATTTTTAGCAGGTTTTATTGCTACTTGTTTCTCTGGTAGTAAATCAGGCTACGCATGTAGGATGCCTAAGGCTCTCAAGTAGGTGATGCACCCCAAAACATCCTCCTCAACAGCGTGAGCTGATGCTGTCAGGAAAGCTCCCTCGTAACTGAGGTCGTCCACACGGTCGCTCCTCTCCATCTGTCGGCGTGAATCCAGGCATCCTGTGGGAAGTGGGAGTCGGATCACGCGCACGGTGCGAACGTGGGGGCGAGGAGGGGTAGGCTGGCGTTGGCACCATGAGCACTCGGTCACCTAGGTGATGGATCGGCTGCTATGGTAACCTGGAGGCCACGTTGCTCATCAACGATGAATTTGAGCTAACGGGAGTGCCCTGAGGTGTTTGCACCTTCGGTCTTGCTGTAACTTGTCTGTTGCCCCTTTAAAACGTCTACAGGAGTCGTAGAACACGGGTCTAAGTAAAAGACTTGGTGATTGATTGGGCTTTGGGTATTTTTGAGGAGATTTTCACGATGCTCTTGCTTACTCTAGGCCTCCTGACCTCTGGCTGTGTAGGATGTGTGTCTGGTAGTGAATTAGCAGCTGCCCCGTATGTCAGGTGAGATCAGCTCAGCTTTAGAAAACACAGCAACAAACAGTGAAATGTGTGTGTGTGAGATTCCATTCATAGCAGCTTGTTTCACAATGAAATATTATTTCTTCTCCCGTCCCTTAGGACCACAACTCTGCTAGAAGGACTTTCACCTCCTGTGGGCAAGCCGAATAAAGCTGCATCCTGGAAAAGCGTCCTCCTTGCCGGAATGCTGCAGGAGCCCAGCTCTTCACGGGAGCCACGATGCGGCTGCCGTGTCCATGGGGCTGCAGAGCCCTCTCCCATGGCTGTACCAGGCAGTGGAAATAAAGTGAGTTGCTGCAATTGTCTTGTTCCCAAAAGGAAACCCACCGTCACTTCCTGAATCCCTTGGAATACAAACTCAATTTCCAGATTCTACCTGTCACCTTAAAGCTGGCTAGAACAGTGACTAAAAAAACAAGGGAAGAGGGAGCAGCTGTCATGTGTAGGGTCTCCAAGTTGTGCATACTCTTGTGAAACTGAGGCAAAGAGCTAATGAGGCCCTGTTCAGTGCTGTGCAGAGGTAGCTGGCCTTAGAGTAAAAGTAGCTTCTGAGTGAGGGGTATCGGCTGTCCCAGATCTAGATGTCTCTGCTCAGCATTTGAATGAGAATTAATTTGGCGAACGGCCTCAGGTGTCGTATGTGTTCCCCTCTCCTCGAGGGCTTCTGGGCAGCAGCATGGCAATTGCTAGATGTGGACAAATTTGCTTTCTTGAGCTTGGGTTTCGTTTGGGCTGCCGAGCAGAGGACACGCAGGTAGCAAAGGCTGGATGATTTCTGCGAATTCCTGACTGCCAGCTTGAGTTTTTGTAGTGTGTGCTGACACTGTAAATAGAAGTAGCTCTCTCCTGCACTGAAAGCTCTTTGTCAACCACGAAACACTGAGATTTCGTTTGGTATTAATTACACTGTTGGTATTTATAGGATGCCATGTGTTGCTAGGAGGATACGCTCAGGGATGGCTGGTTCTGCCTGGTTCATCCCATTTGCAGTATTTGGGTACCACAAAGCAGAGGAAATTTCCCCAATATCTGGACAGGGCTGTTCTCAGAGTCATTTCCCCCAAAGGAGGGTAAATCCGAGGAGTTCTGAGCAGTTGTTTGGCTTGGTTTCCCAGACTTTTTCATCCACGTTTCTAATGTGCTGGCCATGGTTTGGCTGTTCTTCTCTTTTTCATCTTTTCTGTGCGTGTTACTGGGTTCAAAGGCAAGAAACCAAAAGAAGGATCATATTTAAGGAACCAGCATGAGGAAGAAGACACCTGCTATAAATTTTGCATATGTTTTGAGCAGTGACTTGTAATTCATTAGAGACGACAGACAAGATGAAAGAGAAGAGGGGAGAAACAGACTCTGTCTTGCTCAGTCCTACATCTTATTACCATTGAGGGCTCCATCTCAGAGGCCTTGTTAATAGCAACCTGGTGTCTTGTGATACTTCATTCTTGTTGTGTTTCAGGTAATGGTAATTTCCTAAGCATGTACCACAAAACTTGGAGATGCTTGTCCAAATCTGCTGTTTAAGAGGCAGCAGTATGATTTATGAGCATGTGGCTGTCACAAAGCATCAGAGCACTCATCTTTGAAATTTGAAAGCAAATTCTTTGACAGCCAGACTTCTGGAGAGAGAACATCTTTTCTTCTGTCCCTCCTTGCCTTCTAATCTGCTGGAGAACTGGTGCTGATACTCAGGTTCGTGGCCCTTTTCCTTCCCTGTGTTCAGCTCTTGCCAGAAAGCATTTTATTCAAGATGAGGGTGGTCACTCACTCACAGCAAGCTCTGTAGGAGAAGCAGCCATGTGTCTGCCTCGTTGGTTGCTGGCTTGAAGGAAGGGGAAGATTGGGAGGTAAGAAAGTGAAATCAGGAATCAGTAGGTTGGCTCGAACCGCAGCTCTTGCCTAACGCTCCCCGAAGCCGATGCTGCTGCTTCGCTGGGCTTTAATTCATCAGGTTGGCTGCACGGTGCTGTGGAAGGGAGGGTGGATTCATGGACATGAGCGGGGGCGAATGGGGCTGCATTGCACTGGGAGCTGCAGCTGCAGGCACGCTTGCATGGAGCCAGGCAGCTGGCACCATGAAAACAGAGCCAGGGTGGTTGCTCCCCACACTGAAGACTGTCACGCTGCATCTGCACGGGGGCTGCATCAGCCGTGGTCCTGCGTGTGCCCGTTCTGCCTCTGAAGTTAGTTGTAAGGAGGGTACCAGGGTTTGTTGGTGCTGTGGTCTGGGTACACCAATGTCTTGGGCCTTGAAATATGTGCACTTTTTTTTCATTTTTTGTTAAAAAATACTGCCAAAAAGAGGGCAGTTAGCTTTTGACAGACTAGAGTTTATAAAAGAGAGCGAGCTTGATAGTTTTCAGGAGCGAGGCTGAGCCAGGGTAATTCTTAATATTAGGAGAAAATTACTGACCTGTTATTTCTGAAGCGCTTAATGAAAATTGACTTCCACCCGCCCTCTTAGGTGGCCCAGTGCTTCCTGCTGCTACCTACCCATCAGTTTGATCTGAAGAGGAGGAGAGGAGGAACCCAAGACTCCCTCTGGGATGGAGGTGCCATCCCGGGCGGCCGGAGCGCAGGAAATGTGGCCTGGAGCTGCAGGCGGATGCGGCCACGTGCCAGGGAGCCCAGGGGCCGCAGGTAATTGCTTTGCTTCATGCAATTATATGGGGTCATTAGAAGTAGATTGCACCAAACAGAGCAAAGCTCTCAGTACAGCCTCCTCATTTGAGATATATTCCTTTAACATGATTATATGTTTGCTTTTGTTTTTTCATTATTATTTTTGTTAACCTGATCTGCCTCTCTATCTTCTACCCAGCTAACCTGCAATCACTATGGTACAGCAAGGGAAAATAAAGGTATACTTTTAAACATGATTTAGTTCTGCTTGTTTTTACAGCACAACAACAGGTACCAGCCAGTGGTAGAACTGCAGTGAGGAAAGAGGATGATTTAAGGGCCTTAAAATTCACATTTTTCTTTCAGCCTGATAAAATGATGCATGATGGTTACATCAGGACAAACTCTGAAATAGATGCAGGTCAGTAAAAGATGAATTCTGGTTGGCTTGATAGATATTAAGGCAGTTTCTGGGGATATTTCTTCAATAATTTGTGGCATTTTTGTTGTTGTTTTTTCCCTAAATTAAGTAGTGTGTTTTGGAAGAGTTAAAATTAGTAACATAGTGGGCAGTTTCTCTGATAAAGGTTGATAAAATCCCTACTGGTCCATTACCTTAGAAGTGCTATCATGCTGCTGTGCTTAATGAAAGATCAGTCAAATAAATTGTTCCTGGAATTGAACTTAATTACCTGCAACAGAGAGAAACTTCATTATTGAGAGCTAGTAAAATACTGTGTGGTTTTAATAATGTCAGTAAGATGGCAGTTTTAAACTGAAACCTCCTTGCTTAATAATAGAAAAGATGCTACGTTTGAGAAAGGTCCTTAATATGCAGCGTGTCGCTTCTCCACTTCAAGCAGAGAGACATGTTTTAAGCTGTGCTAGTGAGAAACTGTAAATTTTTGTCAGTCTTTATCCTCTGAGCCTCAAACTGACAAGGATAATTCTTATTGAAAAATTATCCCGATCCATAACTGACATTAGGACAGAATGACCTGGCTGTGACTGATACGTTTTAAAGCTTTAAATAAGGAATGGAGCTTCAAGTATTAGATTTGTAACATGTCCCGTTTTATAATCCTCTGGATGCTTTTCTATTTAAAAAAAAAAAGTGTTTTGGGTCCTTTATTGCATTTTTTTTTTTTGTGTGTGTGTTACAGTAAGAATGATGGGAATACCCTAGCTGGACCCTTTGACGCTGCGGGCTGGTGGGTCATTGTGTGCGTCTCCAGTAACAGGATCGCAGGAGCGTGGGGGGTTTTGGTTGCGGTGACATGAAGGTGCCAGTTGTGCCTCGGTGCCAGCAGCCAGGCAGGACAGTGGGGCTTCAGGGGGCCTTGGAAGAGCAGGAGGGACCCGGCAGGTCAGAACAGGGAGTTAGTGGCTTTACTCGAGGAGGTTGCTGGAAGGGTTAGCCCTTGGCACTGTCCCTGTGGGAGACCCTGGTGGTGGCTGCTGCTGTGGAGGTGTCTGAGTTGGGTGGCGAGGAGGTCCCCGGGGCCTCCCCGACCCCCGCTCGCCTCGCAGGGCCACCCCGTGTTTGCGTGCGAGCATTGATCAGGCTGATGCAGGGTTTCCCCTGTGCCTCCCTGCCCTCCGTGCAAATAAATTCCAGCCCTGGTTTATCCACAGGGGCGCCGTGTAACGTGATGCAAAAGGGAATCCGTGCGGATTGGAGGAAGCCGTTCCCGGAGCCTGAGGGCGAGCGCTGCGCGGGGGCGGCGCGGCGGCCGCTCCTCCCCGGCGCGAGCGAGCGGCTCCTCTGCGGGCCATGGTGCAGATCGGCTTCCCGGCGGCCGCGGCCGCGCTCAAGGCGGACAAGGCGGCGGCGGGCGATGGGGCGGCAGCGACGGCGGCTGTGAGTGGGGCCGTGCTCCCGAGGGCTGCGGGGTGGGAGGAAAGAGGAGCTGAGCTCCAGGAACGCGGGCACGGGGGGAAGGTGCCGGTGATGGATGAACTGAGCGCGGTGACTCCCGAGGTGGGGACGGGCGCTCTGGAGCTGAATTTGCTTCAGGTGACGGGTGGCTGGGGAAGGAGGGACCGGCCGTGTCCGCAGGGATTGGGACCCTGCTGGCACCAGCTGCAGGGAGGGGGTCGGCACCCGGTGGTGCTGGTGGAGACCTGGGTTTGCATTAGCACTGCAGGTCCTGCCGGATCTTGGCGCTCTGCCTGGCACCTCTCTCTGGGAGGGACAAACTGCTCCTGGAAGGGAGAAACCAGCACCGTCATGTTGGGCCGCGAGCCAAGGGACCTGCACGGTGCCCCTTGGCCCAGCCTGTGCCCCATAGGGACGGAGCCGCCGGCGCGCGGGAAGCATTGGAGAGCGTGAGTGCTTCAGCGACAGCCCGGCCGGTGGAACTGGGTCTCGCTTGTTGAGATGCTTTCGTGTCAGAGCATGAGGTTCATGGCGTTCCTGCACTGCCCAGCATCCCTGCTCCTCCTGCTCCTTGCTGAGCAGCCGGAATCGCCTGCTCCAGAGCTGCTCTGCGCTGGAGGCTGCTCCGCTTTACGGAGAGCACCAGGAGTTGCTGAAATAGCAACGATATCTAACACAGTACATGGATGTGCTGCTGAGTGCGTTCAATGTGCTGCCAGGCTCCCATGTGCCCTGCGCATCGTTACTGTGTCTATTAATCTGCCGCCCTAGAAACTGTACGGGAACCTCAAAGGGAACCAGGCCAACTGTGATCCCTCAGCCATTTCCAGGCTTTCATTGGTTTTAATTATGGGCCAAAGAAGGTGGTTGGCTTCTTCCCACCTTTGATGTTGAACCCTGCAAAGGCTGCCTCAAAGTTAAGTATTGTGCTGGCCTTCTGGCTCGTGCCGCCACAAAAGCAGCTTTTTCTGCAGCTGGAAAATGTTCCTTCTGCTGATCCACGTGAGCTCAGGCAGGATCTGGATCCTCCTCACAAGCTCGCTGAGAGTAAGACTTAATAATAAAAATGTAACAAACTTATTCCAATCATTAATTCTCTGGACTAGCAACCAAAATCATTCTGATTCGGGTCCTGCCAGGTGAATGGAGTTGGCTTGAATAACAAATAATGCTTTTGGGGCTCCTTTAACCGCCTTGGGTGTTTTTCCATCTCTGGGGAATGCTCTGTCATTCTTTGAAGTCCACATATTCTACAAAAGATATTAAGAATACGCATTCCAAGCAAATCCTGTGTCAGTCTCGTGTTCAGCAGGTGGACGTGGAAGCAAGCAGGGGTAAGGTCTGTCACA